>OVBJ01000525.1:0-52047 GCA_900406535.1 Noccaea bulbosa | reverse complement strand
CAGCTTATGTATTATTTACTCTCTACTAGGATATTATGACGATGGTGACCCCAATATATGAATGCGGTCATTGTACTGCACGCATGACATCTCTTGTAACATCCACAATTACAATAAAATTTTGACACATATATGTAACACACACAATAATGACATTTTTGTAACACCCACAATGGTAGGGTACGTCCACTACCACTCCCACATGGTAACATGCTCATATGGCCAGCTTGATTTTTTTGCGTTGCAGCTATTTCTTCTGAGCTTTCTGAAGTGCAGCAGCGTCACAGTTGCATGAAGTAAGAAGGGTCATTTGGGTTATGCGATGTCCTCGCCTTAATCTAAATGCCAAATTGCAGCGATGATTCTTGGCCGAGAACGTCCATCAATGCAGTAGAAAGGCTTCAACTTTTCAGGCACTTAATTCATCTCCAACCGTACGTATACATAGTAGCTGCAAATTATCTGATTCCATTTCCTCTTGATCTCAAACCCTTCCTGGGGAGCAGGTGATCAAAAAGATGAAAATTTCGGATGATGAACAAATCCTGGCTGGTGCGGATCCACTCCATCTTTCAGCATTTGAAAACGAAGATCCTAAGCGTCTTCTGTATGCAGGGAGGGTTTTTAAGAGCTTCTTGGATGTCGAGACTCAAACTCCACAAGTTGTGTGTATAAGCCGTAGAGTCGGGCAAGATTGGCGTTTCATGTTTAAACTTCCAGTGAAGATGAACCTAAGCCACCAATCCCACCTTGGGTTTGGTTCATCATCATGCCTTGAGCAGCTTGCAATTGTGCTTCAAGTAACCTTGGGCCATGGCATGAGCTTATGTGAAGTGAAACTGAGCTTGAAAGTTAGCAGAGCGTTGAGACTTGTGTTGTTGTTACTCGACATGGGTACTCAGAAGAAATAACCTCTCTTGGAAACTAAAACATGGATAAATCCCAAGTGAATTAATTGAACGGACATATATATTTTCCTGGTCAAGTTTGGAATTTTATAAAAGGGAAAGGAAGTAACAAGACAAGAAAAAGAAAATGAAGGAGATAGAGAGAGATATGATGATGGCTTCGGTTCACAAAAGGGGGCGGAATTGGTCGGAGCTTCCGGAGGATGTTGTGAGATTGGTTCTGGAACGGCTGAGGTACCCGGATTTTCATCGAGCAAGTGCGGTATGTTCAGGCTGGTATAGGGTTGGGAGAGAAAGTGTGCGGAAACCCAATCAGGTTCCGTGGCTGATTCTTTTCTCCGACCCGGCAAAAACTAGACGCAGTTGCATCATGTACAACCCGCAGGAAGAAGAAAAGATCTATACAATGGATCGAGGTCTTGTTGTGGATCCTTGCCTGGCGAGTTGCGGCACCTGGCTCCTCATGTCAGACCCTCGGTTGAATCTGTACCTTGTGAATGCGCTCACTTTGGACAGGATTAACCTCGTAGCTATCGAGTCCCAACGCGAAGAGCTCTTTGGAAGACAAACCGGAAGCAACAAGTACAGTCCCTGGCGTCATCATGCAAGCAAGGCCGAGACTCGCGGGTTCACGACTGATAAGGCAGTTTTGTGGATAGACGAGAAGACGAGAGACTACGTAGTCGCTTGGGTTTGGGGTGAAAACAGGTACACGGCTTCGTGCAAGAGAGGAGACCGTGTCTGGCACCATGTTCCTCCTTTTATTTGGTGTCGTGATATGGTCCTCAAGGGCCACAAACTTTACATGTTTACTCAGAATCTCGGATTTGTCTGGAGACTCGCCAACCAAAGCTGCCCGTCTGCTTCCTCCCTTTCGTTTCGAGTTGGGAGTTTTCGGTCCTCCTCCGCACGCGGGTGTGTATCTTCCCGATTTTATTGACTGGTTCACCAGCATTATAGTCGCCATCTCTGGCCATGTTTTGATGCTCGCCAGCGTCTTAAAACGTGACTTGACTTGGCATTTCCGCGTCTACGAATTCAACTCCGCCAACCAAGACTGGGAACAAACTGTTTCGCTCGGCGATGAGGCCATCATCTTGGACTTAGGTTCCACTGTGCTGGCCTCCTCCCATATCCACGGAATTACCCCGAATTCTATCTATTTTAGTGGCATTCACCCGACTTCAAAGGATGTCTTCATCTTCAACCTCTCCTCCCACAAGCTTCAACGCCTTTCAGCTTCTCCTCTTTCCTCCTTACCATTTTCTGATGCTCGCTGGCTCTTCCCAACTCCTCCTTAGTCCACAATTCAACTCTTATTGTTTTCGTCATTGCTAATGTTTGTTTGTTATCTATTATAAAAAAGAAGCCATGAGACTACTTAACCATTAACGCTATATCAAATATATATTACCAGTAACTTCTTCTCTTCATCAACAGATATATCTATATATATATATATATTTTTAGTCATAGACAATGATGATCTCTAATTTACTCTTCTTGTTCATCTCAACTTCAAACCTTTTTACTTCTTTTCAATCTGTTTCTGCATCACTTTCATCAACTGCCCTTCCCAGTCAGAGACAGCCTCTTCTCCATTCGAAACCTGACCAAATCAAAAGCCTTATCAGTAACAAATGCTTCTTTGTATCAACAAAACTGTTATCGAACCTCAAATATCAATCCTGTTGGTGGAACCACGCTTAGAGCTTCGACACATATACGAGCAGCGTCTTCCTTGCTTATGCTTCCTTTGGCTGCAGCACCCTGCTTTTCATTTCACAACAATCTCGTTGAAGTTCAACATATGTTTTTGTCTTGATATCAATTCTTAGATGAACTTTACTTTACCGCTCTAAAGTTGAAACCTTGGCTCCCTCCAGGACTGTCCTCCAGCTTCCCTGTTCTGATGATTGTATAAGGTACATTCGAAGATATAACTGCCTTTTCGTCTCCCTCGGCCAGTTTCTTCGCTTTGTTATTCATCATAGCTTGAATCCCACCGCTGCTTTCATAAACAGACAACTGCAGCTTCATTAAACCATGATCTCACAGACACAAGACACATGCTAAAAGAAAAAGATTACATCACGAATTAACAGTCTAGTCCCTCATAAAGTCCATGGCATATGTATCCTTACCTGAGACAAGAGAACTGCATGTTTTACACCTCTTAAGCTCTTGACATTCGATAAGAAACCTTCCTGCCAAGGAAAACAATGTAAACGTTTCATGTTTTAGATCAATGCACAGCTCGATCAACGAATGATGACGGATTTTGGTTGAAACATACGGTTGGGGATATGATTGCAGCAACGCCTTTAAAGGCTTTTCTTAAGTAACGCTCGTCGCTTGCATCTCCAGACGTCAGCTTCACAATTGTAATTTAAGTTTCTTCCATTGAATGTTTGCCAAAAAAGGTGAAGAGAAAACAAACAGAGAGGAGCAGGAGTGTAATAATCAGTGAACCAACCTCAACATAAGCTCCAAAAGCTTCCAAAGCCTTTCTTTTGTCCTTGACAAGTGCTTTAACCGGGGTCCCTTTCACAATCAGTTGCAGTATAATCATCTACATGAGCTAAAAATTAACACTTTTCAGTTACATTCTTGTTGCATCCAATGTATGATGATGATTCTGTGAAAGCCTGAAAACGCACACACACACCTGACCCAAATCACTGTCTCCATCCGTTACAAAAACAGCGTCTTTCTCTCCATCGCGATCATTTTCTTCCTCTGTTTCATAGGTTTCAAACGAATTAGACAAATGCAGATAAAGAGTGGTGTTTCGTCATGAAGGTTAATTTCTTGCAGTTTGGTTATATATACCTTCAAATTCATCGTCATCTCCACTTGAAGTTTCATCCTTTGGCACAAGTTTAGGCGCTCCATACCATTTCCTAAGCTTCGGACCACCTGACAACAAGAAAAACACATAACAAACGAAACAAAAGGCTTCAGCTTTCATCAATACCCAAAATCAAATTTCCATGAAACCGAAAATACCTTCGATATAGTCGAGGATCTGATCCACAAAACTGATTTTCTTCTTAGCCAAACAACGAACAAGACAGCGTTTTCCAGATGTAATCATAATTGGGGATTTAGCTTCTGAGATCTGATTCGGAGAAGAAAAGAGTAAAGAGGGTCCTTGACTTAGGAGAGACGAAGGAAGAGAAGTTCCCGCCATTGTCTTCCACTTCAGAGATAAGCGTTTCGTCCTCACCTTACCTTTACTACTGTAATCACTGTACTGCAACCCTCTAAACGAAAAAGAGGTTCTCTGGGATAAGATTTTTTGGGACGCTCCATTTATCAGCCAGCTGTCGAAAACCCATACCATTCATTTCGCAACCTTATCTTAACGATATTTTGGTGTTATATGGTTTTGAACTTTTGATAAAGTTTTGAGACTTTCTTCTTCTATTTCATAGTAGTACTAAATTTCTTCCCTTTTCCGGCATAGCTTCTATGAGTCTTTCATTCATAAATAGTCTTCTCGTTTGACTATATTACTTGAGATCCATTCTTGCTTTGAGATTTTTTTGTCTCTTTTTGTTTTGATGATTGGATTATAATAGAAAAAGGAACATGTCACAGAGATAGTCCATTAACCTTGTTCATTAGATTAATTTATCTATTTTGATCTTGTTGTTTACTTCTATTTCACGGGAAACAAGCATCTACATCTTGATTTAAACTCCCTTTAGATTATTCCTTTTGTAGAAAAGGTTTGTTATGATGTTTTACTTAAATGTTGCTTATTTTCTTATTAGCATTGATCCATCTCTAATCTCTCCTTACACCAGATTTGATGGTATAAGAGGATCTAGAGACGATGCTTACACTAAAATGGAGTTTATAGTCTCTCTGAACTCTCTATGTCCAAGTTCTTGGGAGTTCGGAAGCACCATACATCGGTTACATATGTTTTCCTTTAGCATGATCTAATGGTTCCATTTCTGTCTTCTTTTTATTTTTATTTTTGATACAAGTAGTTCCATCTCAACTTAAGCTTTTCCATGAGACTTCTTTCCGAAAATAGCACATTATGTTCAATTGTAGTACGTTTAGATTTCAGTCTAAGATCCACTTATGTGGCTTGACGCTAAATCACTGCGTAGTTTGAATTAATCACATTGATGGTCACTTAGTTAATGCCGTGGCATTTAATTTACTCTTCCTCATCCAAACACATTCAATGCTAATTATTTGGAGTATATAATTAAGTCTCTTTTGACCTAGTAAAGTTCTTGACATTCTCTGATGATCTGCAATACACAAATTTATCGTGATGCTAATGCCATCGCTTGCTTGCTGATGGAATTGTGTTTAGTCTTTCCAAGTTTCAGTTGTTGCAGGAGATATACAGGTCTACTCATGTGCATGCAACTTTCTTTCATCATGCAGCAAAAGGACCATTGTTACATACTTGCATGAGAAAAAAGTCCCCATTGAGGTCTCAAGGACTATTTTTAGCAACAAATGTTTGTACAGTATATTCTCGGTTTAGTTTGTAAAAGACCAAACTTATCTATTTCAAGAAATTATGTATAAATTTAGCTATAAATGAATAATTGTATAAATCTGGACTAAACCGACTCCAATGGTTTTGCATCATTAAACGGCACGTAGTCCTGGTTTAAATTTACCAGATGGGATGGTGTTCTTGTACACGTGAGCTAAAACGGAACGTAGTTCATTTCGTTTTGGCATTATTCAGCTAATTTACTGACGTGGCAATGTTTCAATGTCGGACCAAAGCTGCATAACTCGTAAGTAATAACATAAACTCAACTATATACGGATTCCAAATTTCCAACTCACAGAATAAAGATTTTGAGTTAATAAAACGCTTTGAAGTCCGGACTTGTTATTTGCTCTTCGCAGTGGGAAAAAAAGGCGAAAGCGAGCCAACAAAAAGCAAAGCAGGACCAAAATTTTCCAAATTTCTTTGCCTTTTTCGCTTATCGAAGAAGCTTTGTCCTCTGAAATCGTCTTCGATGAATCCAATGTTAGACAGGAATTTATCTCCGACGCTTTGAGGTTTCCGGAATTGGTAATCGCTTTTTTCCTGCAATTGTCTGTCACTCTCCTGCGACTACCTCGATTCTCCGGTGGTAAGCATTAGAAATTCCTCCGTTTCATTCGTTTCTGTATTTCGAAGCTTTTGATTTCGTTCTCTATGGATAAGATTTTACTGTATTTCTCAATTGCATTCGAAAATTCCATGGAATATTCCTAATTTATTCAGTTGACTGTGAAAATTTGCAAGCTCTTCGTTTGTCAGTTGTGAGACTTGCGAATTCTATAGAATTTCAAGATGTGGAGTTCAAATTTGTAGTCTGTAAAGTTTTCTTTCCTCTTCAAAGGCCTTACCTTTGTTGTAAAAATAGATGCTTTGGTACTGATTTTTTTTTTTTTTTATGAATCAATGAGAATCCATTTTCGTTTAGATTGGTGGTGTGAGATTGTGCAGAGATGCTGTGAATTGGTAAATCTAATGGAAGAAAGTATATGCAAATTTGCAAACTTTCTAAACCTCTGTGGAAGATTTTCTCTGTTTCTTTCGTTGGTCAAAGCTGTGTATATATGTCTGCGGCATATTTTGTCTTTCTTCTTGAAGAGTATATTGAACCTTTTTCTTGTTTTGGATTTCAGGCTGTGTGTTTAAGTTAGATTCGTGATGGGAACTGTGGTTGGAGCTGTTGATGACTGCAGAGAGATGTTTGAGGGCAATGTTCAAACAAGGATCACACCGTTTTCTACAACAAACCAGATTGGAAGTCCTGTTGCCTACAAGCTTGTCCGGGTATGGCTATAAATTATGTCCTTTTCAATGTCTCTCTTCAAAGTTATAACAGGGAAAACATAATTCTAATAGGTTTTTGCTTCTCCTGGAATTGAGAAATCTATCTATGTAGGTACTAACCCTTTCAAAATCTTAATTTTAGTTTGTTTTTATGTAAATGGTTAGGTTGCAGGAGACGGGAGCCTAGTGCCGGCAACCGATGAAGAGATTTTGGAGGTCAACGAGACAGATATGCATATTGCAACAGATGCTAGTCAGGCTGAAGAGTTACCTTCTCGGTTGTCTCTGCTAGAAACTTCTGAAGGTTTGGTTCCCATCATTCTTTACTTGTTGTATCTCTCTTGCTTAATAACTATCTTAGTTTAGTTCTTATAATGCTTCTTTTCTTGAGAAATATATTCCCATGCCTGTGAATGCATTGCAATCCAACTGCACTGCTTGAAACATTTCTTATCGTTATACAATTTAGGTGGAGAGCCAAAGTTATTGGTTTCGGTCACCAAACTATAGATGTGTATCAGTCTCAGTTACACATTCATAGGAAAAGAATGTTGAGAAGAAGATCTTAGGCCCGTTGACTTGTTTTCTAGTAGTGATATATGCCCAAATATGCTTATGTCTCTGTGGTTTTCTCTATCTCATCCAGGATTCTGTTTCATGATAAAATTTCTTATTCATCTCATCTATCAATTCAGGTTTATTGCAGTCTGACAATGTGGAACCATATATGGACCAGTTGAATTCTCGACTTGAGGTTAGTCTCATTTCACAAAATGTCGAAAACAGAATTTTAATGCATACCATTGTATATATTCTACAGTTACTATTTCTTATTTCTGGTTCATAATGTTTCAGTGTTCGAAACTAGTCCTTACAGTTTGTTCCAACTTTGAGATTTTTGCAGTATTACGAGGAGATGTTGCAAGAGGTCGAACAAGAAGATAGGATCTGCACGATACATGGATCTCAGTTGCCTTCAACTTCTCCGGATGCGAACATCCAGTGTTCTAATGAGGATCAAGTCCAACATGAAGAATCTTTGCTGCAGGAACCCACTCCTCTCTCATCAAATGTTCAGAACGAATGCAGTTTGAATCAGTCTAATGAGGTTGAAGCATGCTCAAACGCAGCAGATAGTCCAATAGAAACTGAATCTCCTGCTGCTTCTCAAAAGCCTGATTTCTCTTTAGTTAGAGGCGAGATATGCTTGGATAATCTACCGATCAAAGCACTGCAAGAAACATTCAGGGCAACATTTGGCCGTGACACGACAGTTAAGGACAAGACGTGGCTCAAAAGGAGGATAACAATGGGACTTACTAACTCCTGTGATGTACCTGCAACGAACTTGACCATTAAAGATAAGAAGCTAGTTGCAAATCAAGAGAAGTCCACTGATGTGGTTAGCAAGGATAGGAGTGATGACGTTAGAGCCACAAATCCTTCTGGCCATAGTCTCAGAGGCAACCACTATTGCGCTGGTGAGGAATTTTCCTCTGAAGAGAGGGCTGCAAAAAGAGTGAGGAAGCCTACAAAAAGATACATTGAAGAACTTTCAGAAACCGATGAAAAACAGCAAAATGACAACAAGTCAATAATGATTCCTTCAAAAGATGCATCTGAAAAGTCCGAGGTCAGGTCTATTAGCGTCTCCTCAGGGAAGAGAGTTACCGTCACCAGGATGGTCTCCCTTGCTGGATCTGAAATTGAGGTTCCTTTTGTTTCTCATGTCCGGAGAAGCCGTCCAAGAGAGAACATTATGGCTCTGATGGTATTCCTCTTTCTTACTCATTCTTCCCGTTGAACTGACATAACTTGCTTTGCTTTTAAGTTGGAATGTAATTAAGAATAATGCAACATCTTGTAGGAATCTCATTCCAGTTGCTTGGAAGCGAAGGCTAATGCAGGAGACAGTAACCTGAATCTAAACCCATCTCAGTTAAACAGCGATGTTGTGAACCGAGGTTCAGTGGTAAAGTCTACTTATTTCTTTTGTTCTATCCATCAAAGTCCTTTTTTAGTTTCCTTAGTCTCGTCATCCGAATTGCAGATAGTAGATATGGTCTTGAGTTAGATTTCATGACCTTTTCTATCTTAGAAGAATTTGGTGTTCCAAATATGATACATTGCATTCTTGGTTTGCAAATGCAGTTTGGTACAAGTCACAATAACAATGAGGAGCATATTCCGAGTGAGGTTGATGAAGATATGGAGCCAGAGCACATAGACTCATCTGGAAACAGCTCAGATGACAATAATAACGTTGACGTGCCAATCATGCAAGGTGCTGGACTTAGAAGGAAGCATCATCGAGCTTGGACTCTCTCTGAGGTTACAAAGTTGGTGGAAGGTGTATCCAAGTATGGAGCTGGGAAGTGGTCTGAAATCAAAAAGCTTTCCTTTTCATCTCATTCATACCGTACCTCTGTAGATCTCAAGGTAATTCAACTCTTTAACCCCTCTTGGCATAAGCCTATCAGTCCAGGCTTTGGTTTAAACCTTCTTGTTGTTTTTGTGTAGGACAAATGGCGAAATCTCCTAAGAGCAAGCTTTGCTCAAACTCCATCAAACAACATGGTACCTCTCTTTTTCTCTCTCTTAACCCTTTGACAAGAACCTGGATGAGGTTATGAATATATATGTTGCTGTGTTTCCAGGGAAGTGTGAAGAAACATGGGTCGATGCACATTCCTGTCCAGATTCTGTTACGAGTAAGGGAGCTCGCGGAGAAGCAATCACTGGTTCCTACACGGTGAGCAAGGTTGTTGGGGGTAAAGGGAACAAGATCCGACTTCTGAGTTTTGTAAAAATAGAAACTTATGTAAGGGAGACGAGAAATGTGAGATAGAGAACTGTTTCTGTAGTAGACTCGTAACCTTTTTCTAAGGAAGCTTTGTGGGTTATATATACGACGAAACTCTAGAGCAGTGTCTGTATCTTGAATTTGGTATGAACGTGTTTCTCTATAATATCCATAATCGAAGTTATAAACCTGGATTGGGCCTTCTGTAATTAGGATCCATAACTCTTTCGGCTATGGTTTCTTTTCTTGACCCAGACTCACATGTGTATCTTTCTCGCTTTCTCTAGAACCATCTTCCCATCGCCATCACTCATCAAATTTCCCATATTTTCATGCAAAAGCTTCTATTTTTATGTTGTTTCTTGCAAAATTTCTGAACACATCGCACTGTTTTAGAACCAAGAATCAGAGGTAAGTGAAGAGATGATTTATCTTGTTTATTTCTAAATTTATTAATTGCCTTTGAATTATCTGTTTGATTGTTGTTGGTTTTCTATGCTGAAACAAGTGAAGATATCTCAATTCATAGCAGCATATTCTGAAAGAAGATGGGGATCGTTGAAAGGATTAAAGAAATTGAAGCCGAGATGGCTCGGACGCAGAAGAACAAAGCTACAGGTTTCTCTTTACATTACAGAACATGAGACTCATCATTTGATTTTTCACTCACAAAACTAGAACCAAACCACAACTATGACGAGTGTTCATCTTTGTCCCTTTTCTTGAATGATATTTTGCTGAAAAAGGAAGTCTAAGAAATGGCCAGCTAATGAAAGTATTGGTTCCATTTGATGGACAGAGTATCATCTTGGTCAGCTCAAAGCAAAGATTGCAAAGCTCAGAACACAACTCTTAGAGCCTCCAAAAGTAAGGCAACTTCTTTGGATAAAATTGCAGAGTATCAGATTATATCCTTTCTTCAGATTTTCTGAGGTTTTTTTTTCTTCTTGTGATTGTCTTTCAAATCTACTTAACAGGGTTCTAGTGGAGGTGGAGATGGTTTTGAAGTTACAAAGTATGGTCATGGACGTGTTGCACTCATAGGCTTTCCAAGGTTACTCTCACGCTTCCATGTTAATATGTATTTGTTAATACTTTAGAGTCCACACTTAAGTTGCCTAAATTTTGGGTTTATGTGACTGTAAATTTGCAGTGTTGGAAAGTCCACGCTTTTGACGCTGTTAACTGGCACACATTCTGAAGCAGCCTCATATGAATTTACAACGCTTACATGTATTCCAGGAATAATTCGTTATAATGACACCAAGATTCAGTTGCTTGATCTTCCTGGGATTATTGAAGGTGCTTCAGAAGGAAAGGGAAGAGGGAGGCAGGTTTAAATATACTTAAATCTTAATTAATCATTTTCTTCTCGAACGGAAATATTAAGGAATGCTATGAAATGAACTTAGACTGAAACTGTTTGTTTCTCAGGTTATTGCTGTTGCAAAGTCTTCAGACCTTGTGTTGATGGTTCTTGACGCCTCAAAAGTAAGAGTTTTGGTTTTGTCTTTCTTTTTTTTTGCTGTTTCTGTTTCTTAATTTCTGTTTGTTCTTCCCAAATTGTTCTTAGAGTGAAGGTCACAGACAGATACTGACTAAGGAACTTGAAGCAGTGGGTCTACGATTAAACAAGAGACCTCCACAGGTAAAGCTCATCTTAATCAGTGGTCGCTCTTATAATATTCTATGGGGGTCTTAAGATGACCCTAAACCCCATATTCTATGCTAAACTCTTGGCTCTTGAAAACCCAAAACTCTTCTTCTGTTATTCGCCAAAGGCTTGGCCTTTTAGGAGAATGCTTCACCAGCTTGATGTGCTTACTATTTGTTTTGTTAACAGATATACTTTAAGAAGAAGAAGACAGGTGGGATCTCTTTCAACACTACAGCAAAATTGACTCGCATTGATGAGAAGCTCTGTTATCAAATTCTTCATGAATACAAGATCCACAATGCTGAGGTACTTAACGCCAACTCTATTCTTGTTTTTTTACTTCATCCTCAGACAATAATCATTCCTTACCTCTCTTGTCTGTATGTTAGGAGTATAACCATGAGTACTTAAAATGGTATGTTTTGTATGAACCTTGCAGGTTCTATTTCGTGAAGATGCTACGGTGGATGACTTTATTGATGTCATTGAAGGAAACCGTAAATATATAAAGTGTGTATATGTCTACAACAAAATAGATGTTGTTGGAATCGATGATGTTGATAGGCTAGCACGGCAGCCAAACTCCATTGTTATTAGCTGCAATCTAAAGGCAAGTTCTATTCATGTTTCTCTACATCTTCAAGGATGGCAACAGCTGGAAATCTGATCCAGCGCGCTGTTAGCTTCGCCATAACGGTCTGATTCATATTCGTCTAAAACTGGTGAATCTACATACTGGAACACACTAATCTAATGGTGAATGATTGTGTTTGCTTAAAACAGCTAAACTTGGACAGACTACTTGCGAGAATGTGGGACGAAATGGGACTCGTGAGAGTTTACTCAAAGCCTCAAGGCCAGCAACCAGATTTTGATGAACCTTTTGTCCTCTCTGCTGTAAGAACAATACCCTTGACACTTGTCTTGCAGATTTAAAGATATGGTTTTCCAAATGTTTTACTTCGCAAGAAACATCTGTTGTAGTTATATTTGATCACTTACTTGTGTGATGCCTCAGGATAGAGGTGGCTGCACAGTTGAAGACTTCTGTAACCACGTCCATAGGACTTTGGTGAAAGATATGAAGTATGCACTGGTTTGGGGAAGAAGCGCTAGGCACTACCCTCAACACTGTGGTCTTGCTCATCGTCTTGAGGATGAAGATGTTGTTCAAATCGTCAAGAAAAAGGTACAGAAACACAAACATCTTTCTGATCTCTGTCTCATGATGAGAATACTAACATCAAAATGTTGAATATTCAGGAGACAGAGGAAGGAGGAAGGGGACGCTTCAAGGCACATTCAAATGCGCCTGCCAGAATTGCAGATAGAGAGAAGAAAGCTCGACTCAAGCAATAAGACAGTTGATCATCCTGAATGATTTGAAGTAAGACAGACTTCATCATGTATTGTTATTTCTGTATCAAGAGTTGCTTCTTAAATCTCGGCACCATAACTAGAAGAACAAATAGAAAGCATTAGCTGTCAGTTGCCATTTCTTGTGTAAAATATGTTATTTTTGGTCTTTGGTTTCATATTGACAAGAGATGGGAACATATTGTCTCAGAAACATTAGAAGTTAACATTAAATGATCAAAGTGGCTAAACAACGACATTGCAGACTTCAAACTAATTTTTTTAACATTCATATGTTAAAGATACACAATTGCTTGTCTATCTGTATTCCGTGTATGTAACCGTGGGACCAACAAGCTGTTGAAATGCCTAAAGATTTTGATGAAACGATTGTTTGCATGCTTAGCCTCTCTGGCTCTTTACCCACATATGCCTCCCTGTTACTTGAGCCGGTGGATATAGATCAGTCCACTGGTTGCACGATTGATCCGAGCCAGCAGTACGCCTTACATTTACATCTCCGTTGAAAGACATGGACTGTTTCTTCTCAAACGGTGTTTTGGAACAAGACGATGAAGAGGGAGATCGTCTCTGCTTAGCTTTGATAGACTGCGTCAGGCTCATGTAGCTCGGCTTTCTGTAGTACCCACCTTCCTCAAGGAAACTTCCAGAGTAGGGAACAGGGGACTGAGATGTCGATGAAGACTCAGAACTCGTAGCAGATGGTGGTCTAGCCATAACTCTGGTTGTGAGATTGTTCTTCCTGACTTGAACTGTGTCATGTTCAGACACACTGCTCTCACTTTTCCTTGCATTGTCTGATGAGTCCATCAACCGACCTTCCCATGGCCTGTCTGCAACCCATCTGTCAAGCCAATTCCAGCCTGGACTGCTCTTGCACGAGCCCTGATTCTTTTTAACACTCCCTTGTTTGTTCACCTTTACGTTTGGACTTGGACACGTCCTTGGCTGTCAAAATTTTGAGAAACTCAATCAACACAAACGTCTCTAAGAGATTAAATTCTCAAAAAATGTGATCCTTGCTTTTGAATCTGTTACCTGGTGTGTGAGTGCATACACCATAGCTCTCTCCCTCTTGAGAGCTCCTTCTTGTCTCATTTGTAGCTTCGTTCTCACTTCACTTACACTTCCCGGGCTATCACACCAACCCTTCTAGACAAACATCATTACAAAAAAAGTATTTGCATTTAGTCTCCAACAAGTCTCACTTTATCTCATGAATTCATATCTGATAAATCAATCAATCATTACCTCAGCCTGCTTTGCAGGATCATCTTTCTGTTCAGAAGGTTTCTGCAACTCATGTTCATCTGAAGGTCCCCGGTTACAATGAGCTCGTACACGAGCTTGGACTCGTACAAGAGCTTGCATACACCTCAGTGTCACATCCGCTTGTTTCCGGACTTGCCTGCCGCGGAATATCGCCTGAATCCTCACCACCGCCTTAAGAGCTCTCAGCGCCTGTCTTGCCTATAAACACATTGTACACAAAAGCTTCAGAGAAAAAACAAACTATGAATTGACTTAGCGTAAGGATGCATCCACTATGATGGCTGATTAAAGTTTCTAACTTTTTCAAAGACAAAACAACCACAGAAACTTAGCATTGGTAAAGCAATTGTAACTTGAGGTTGCTGAATCACTAAATCAAAGGAGACTAGCATTTGGTTAAGCAAAATTGAGCAGTGAAGCATAGAGTCACGTACCAAGAAAGCTCGGAAAGCAGCCTGGATCCGTGTTGCAGCCCATTCTCGTTTGAAAAGAAAGAAATCTTTCGGTGGAGCTCTGATGACAGCAGCAACAGCCGCAGTGAAGTTATCGTCGGCAGAGAAAGACGGCGGATCTGAGCCAAGCGAAGGAGTCCCGTAACTACCAGCACGGCTCTTGAAACCTTTTGAGGAAGATAAGAAGTTCTCTGATGATGAAGTCCTCCAGAGTTTCCATTTCTTCTTGCTGTTCTTATCACCTAACTGAAAGAGAAATGAGAAATGTTTCTGTTCAGTAAGGAAGAAAACAGAGATCGATTCAACTGAGTTTAGAAAGAGAGAGATTTTCAAGATTACCTGATCATCAGTGATGGCTTTTTTGTTAGTTATCAGAGATTTTATCCAGTTTCCAGAGCCACCCATTTGCTAAAAATGAAGCCTTTGTTCTTCAGATCTGTAGTAAAGTTGGAGACTTTCACAGGGTTTGGAATCAGATCCGGCGAAGAAAGTTCGATTCTAGAATATAATTGTAAAAAAAAATCTTGGGAAGAGAGGGAGAAGAAGAAGAAGAAGAGAGAAAGATTCTGCAAATTCTGGTGGCCTGAGAATGATGTAGACAAAAGTTTGCAATGTTAAAAGAAGAGACAGCGTTTGAAATTTGAATTTTTGGGGAAGGAAGAAACATTTATTTTTTATATATAACGGTAATATTGACATTTCGCTTTCGTTGCCATAAATAAATGAGTCGTTTTGTCGGTAAAATAAATAAATAAATAATTTATTTCTCATGCCTCGCGTGATAATAAACTTACTAAATTTACATTTGGTGCATATATATAACGATAATTATGAAACGACCACCTAACTTCTTGTTGCTTTTAGATCTTCACCCAGTAACTATTTGAGAACTTTGTGAGAACCTCTCAATAATATACATTATTTTTCTTTTATCACTGAGTATTATTATATTACAGATAATCACTTCAATCTCCATTATTCTCCATTATGCTTGTGCTTCTTCTACCCCCAAAGATGTGAGTTTTTGGGATATCAGATTTATAAGACTTTCAGAGTTTACCTCTAAACCCTCTCTGCTTCACAACTCAAAAAGCTTTTTTATTAGGCACATGAGAATGCGACGACATCTACGTATTCTACTTCAGAGAATTCTTGATATCAATCACGAAACGGTACTTGATGTCCTTCTTCACCACCCTCTCAAGAGCTTCGTTTATCTTCTGAATCGGAATCACCTCTATATTCGGATAGATCTTATGAGCTGCGCAGAAATCTATCATTTCCTGAGTCATTTTGGTACCACCGGTGACACTTCCCGCGAGCATTCTCATACCTGTCCCAAAACCCTTATGTCTCAGCATCTTTTTAAGAGTATGCAAAATAAATCAACAAAGAGTTTTTGAGACGATGCATACCAAGATTTAGATTCGCAGGACTGATTTTAATCTCACTTGGGAAACCAACCAGGGCATAAGTCCCAGCAATCTTCAAAAGCGACATGAAAGGATCAAACGCATGATCTCCAGATGCTGTGTCAATCACAAAGTCTAGAGACTTCTCTAGTGCCTGCAAATAAAACCAATCATAGATTCCCCACGTTAAGTAAAAAGGTTACATTCGTAATGATCCCAAGAATATAATAACTTCTCTCCCTACTACCTTCATCTGGTCATGGTCAGACGAGATAACGAAATTGTTAGCTCCCAGGAGAGTCAAAGCTTCTTCTTTCTTGGAAATGCTGGTGCTAAAAACCGTCACGTTAAGTCCAAAAGCCTTGCCAAACTTAACCGCCATGTGGCCAAGCCCACCTAGCCCGATCACACCTAGAGATTTACCAGGCTGATTCATATTGTGACGCATCATAGGCGCATAAACCGTGATCCCAGCACAGAGCAACGGAGCAGCTGATTCCAGGGGATAGTCCACAGGTATCTTGTAGCAGTACCTATTGTACATTCAGTATTTTTGATATCAAGAATCGTAAAAAAGTATGAAAAGGGCAAGAGAGAAAAGTTGATTGTAAACCTCTCATGAACAACGATGTGGCTGGAGTAGCCTCCTTTTGTGACAGAGCCATCATGATCAATGGCGTTGAAAGTGAAAACTTGCCCTTTCACACAACTAACTTCTTGTCCTTCGTTACAGTATTCACACTCCCTGCAGGAGTTGACATACGTTCCAACACCAACATGGTCTCCAACTTTGAATCGATGAACATTTGACCCAACCTTATTCACTATCCCAGCAATCTCATGCCTAGGAGGAGACAAACAAAAGGGAACACTAAATAAATACACTAGTAAAGTAAAAAAAAAATTGACGATTTTTAGATTTTGTGATTCGTTAGTTAAACATACCCAGGGATCAAAGGGTATTTAGAGTCTCCATGTTTGTTCCTTGTCCAGATCACATCAGCGTAACACACTCCACAGTGAGTGATTTTGACTGAAACGTCGTCGTTTGTAACCGACCTGGATCAAAACATTTGAGTGTCAAAAAAATTGCTTGACATGAGTGAGAACGATCACTAAAAGTCATGAATTTCACCTGCGAGTGAATGTATGAGGAGAAAGAAGACCGGATGGATCTCTTGCAGCCCAGCTCAGGCACTCGTCTTCCCCACTCTCCGAAGAACTCATCGGCGATTTCAATTCTTCCGTCACCTAATCAAGGATCGTCGTCAAAACAAAGCTGCACAAGACGAAACCAAACTTAATTTTTTGGTATTTCGTAACTCTACCCAATAAAAGCAATCTCACTGCTCACGAACGGCGTCGTCGTCGTCTTGTTCGCTGCCTTCACAAAAAGATATCAAAGTTTTTTTGTTTTTGATCTGATCCAAAACAGAGCAATTTGTATTTGTTTTTTCTTTTTGCAGTGTGTTTCAGTCAGTTACATAATGGGCCTCATTTACAAAAAAAATAAGCCCATTATGCCCAACAAGGCCCATTTGTATCTTCATTACATCTGACGGTCCACGTTTAACGCATCTCGTTTCCAGTAAAATTCCCCAACCGAACAAACGGCACCAAAATCAGGGAATCAACGAAATAAGGAAGAAGAAGCACCAAGATCATCATCTTGCGGAGATCCAGAACAAACCATCTATGGCGGAACATAACGGAAAATCTTTATCAGGTAACCACAATAAACCGATCAAATTTCAGGGATTATTTATTAATTTCATTAAATTCACCGAGATTCTCGTGTAAAAAAAAAAAAATGGAAAAGAAAGACTTTGATCAAAATAATGTTCGATTTCACAATCAAATTACGCGTCTGTTATTGGATGCTTTTGATCTGAATATTTCTCTATCCAAAACCCATTGATGCGTCTGTTGTTGAATCGGTTTCTCTATTTTGATATCTTATGGGAATACGAATCTTTTTCCTAACAGAGTTTTCAGAGGAAAAAACTGTGAAATCGCCTAATGTGTTTGAGCGGGTCAAAGAAGAAATAGAAGCAATGGGTCATCATCACGAGAAGTCGAAGAGTCGTCACCATCACAAGGAGACTCATGGAACGAGTGACGACATTGACGAGAACACAGATGTTGATGATGTGAAAGGACCTAATTTCTTTGAACGAGTCAAAGAGGAGTTTGAAGCCATCGTTGATGCTGTTACTCCAAGGCATTCTTCAAAGAAGTGAACTTTTTTTTCGTAATATCTGCATGCGTATATATATGTGTTAATGCAATAAGTGATTAACAAATTAACTCAAATGTCATGTCATGGATCGTTATAAGAATGGTGGACCTCCGCAATGTAACACTTTCTGAGTAATAATATTCTTTAACACATATCTGAATTGTGTGGATTCCTTTTGTTTAACAACAAGATATGTTTTTCTGAAATTACTCTTGCAAATGTCATAACCAAATGTTAATCTGTGATCTCGAATTGAGCTCGGTTAAGTCTTGGTTCAACAGCTGGTTCTGATTTAGGAGTTGTGTTTTTTTTTTTTTTGAACCATAAGAAGATTCTACAACTCTGTTTAAATTTATCTCTCTTAGTTCTGTAAGGTGATGATGATCTAGGTTTGTAATATCATAGTGAATTGCTTCTGAACTCATTAATCTTCTAATGTCAACTTCAGAAAGTTTTGGTTTCTATGTGAAACCAATGACTTCATGACCAAAAGATTATCTAAAGAAGAAGACCCTATAGCTTTGCAAAGACGTTACAAAACAAATATCTAAGGACTAACGACACTACCAAGGTTGTTTCTTGACAACATGTTGGTGGAGTCGGTGGCCAAATAATTTTTCTCGTTTTTTTTTTGTTTTAACTTTTGTTGTTTGTTGTAAAGCGGGGGAAAAAAATAAAAAGGAAAGAGACTTGTGGATTAATGGTGAAATAACACACCAAACGAAAACAACTCTTTTGTCTTTGTGAGAGTTGTCTTAATACTCTTATGAATGCGATGTGCCTAACTTTTTCCCCATCGTTCTGGAAATTGAAATACTCCAACCAGAAAATTACAATTGTCACCACTATTACATTTATGGATCCTTCATTCTTCTTTTGACATTATGTCTCACAACACTATTATATTTCTTGTGATATTTTAAAAACTCAGAATAGCATAACTTCGATATTTTAGCTTCAATGTAAATATCTACGTATTAGAAATCAATTTTGATTAATGAAATGGTACTCTCCAATTGTAAAACGGATTCCACGGTTTAACATAGTACTTCATAATTCATACTGGAGAATGTGTCAGAATATTCTTTGGTTAAACTTGATTAGTCACATTAATTAATACGGCGGGACCAAAAATAATTATATGATTACTAGATTTTCTTATGTCCTGTTGGGACATGAATATTGTACGTAATAGCATACGACACCTGTGAGTTCGTCCGGTGGATATTAAATTTAAAACGTTTTTTTAATAAGAAATATATTGGCATTCCGTGTTTGTTTCAAAATATATCAACGGTATATCAATCAAATACATTTATTATTTTTCCAATCCTAAAGTCTTAGAAAGTTCATTACACTATTTCTCTCTTTGATATATGTCGCATTGAAACCCGACAGACCCATATGAAAAAATAATATAATTCCAAACGTAATACAATAAGACAACTAAACTGTATGATAAATTAGAGAACAATTTAGAACTCATAGTATAATATATGCCAAAATTGCATATAATAACCGGTTCCTCGTGGTCTGGTGGTAATGGAACCTCAGCTGAGGTACCCGCCATCACGAGTTCGAGTCCCCGGCCATCCGGACTGCCTTAAATGGTAAGAATACGTGGACTGCCGTGAGCCGGTTATCAAAAAAAAAAAAAAATAAATAAATAAATAAATTTGGACGAAATTGGCGCATTGATATAGCTTTCTCTTAAGCCGTGTTGGGTTGCACGTTAAAAGGACCACCACGTTGATTAGTGTTAAATGGACCGGTTAAAACCGTTGTGGGACTCCTCTATGTGGGTCCTTCTCCCTCCATCCACGTTTCGATTTTAGGCCGTTCGATTTTAGCTAATAACAAACGATTCGGGTTGCAAAGTCAAACAAACCAACGGATGCGATGAGCTGTTTGTTGAATTAATCAATATTAAGGTCTATTGACCACGACAGCTCACCGGGCTAGTCCAAGACTCCAAGTCATGTGGCATTTTATTCCACATTTATAGAGTAAGTTTTGGTTTCAGTCTCTAATACCACCGTTTTTATCGTGTAACTTTAATGATGATTTGAGTTTTAACGATCCTCGTTTTTAGTTGAAGTTTCCTACGGATTTACTCAGAATTTTTAAAAAATTTGATAGGGAAAGATTTATTTAGTTGGGACCCAACAGTAATAAAAATAAACAAATGCGATAGAGTTAGGGACCATAAGAGTTAGTGAAAATAGCAAAAAAGTGGTCAATATCGTGTGCAGAGGAAAAGAAAGTACAAAACTCAAAAAAAGGGTCTATAGAATCATGGACGTGGACCGATACCATGTGACTATCCTTCGAACCAAAGTAAACTTGAAAGCTTTTCTGACTGAAAACTAAAATAAAACCTTAAAATATATTTTTTAAAAACTTAAATATTCCACGTTGACATTACATAAATGAGAATTATATAGCACACATGAGAGACAGATAAAGACTGAAAAGGTAAAAATATAAAATGGATCGATAAATCTAGATATATATTTTTTTGGTCCAGATGCTTGTAGAAATACTGCAATAATCATCAATCATCATATTCAAATTTGAATTGGTGTTTTCACAATATAAAATAGGAATACTAATTAGCAGCATGGTAATGACTAACGATCGAGGGTTTAGTCAGTTAAACTTTGATTTGGCTAGTGACAGTCTTTTTACTATTTACTCACTCATTTGGTCCACCCCTATGCTTTCTTGAAAGTCAACATCAAACAAGTTAACGTCTATATGACTATCTACAATCCACCTATATGTTTGATATAATCGAAGTAAACTACACGTAGGGGGCCAAATATGCATAATATATGAACATGATACGTGTCATTGCAAAAATTCTATCTCAATGTATATACTATATAGATACAAGTATCCAAAATATATAAATATCTGGCTGGATCAAAAGAATGTCATTTTGCGCTATTCTTTTATTTATGTAAAACTGAGTACACTACAATTTTTTTTTATCACGCCTTGTCTTAAGCTGTGCATCAATCGAGTAATCAAGTGCTTGATATTATTAAAAAAAATCTTAGACTACACTATTTTGTCATGCATGATGTATAGTTCGAATACGATTGTTAACATTTTAATTTTCACTATGTTATGTCAACAAATATATTTGTTCCATTTTTGTCTTGGTCTACGGCTACTTTTACTTATGTACGGTTTCCTTCTGTATTCTTATGTGTCTAACCTCAACCCACCTGTCTCACAACCATATGTTTCTAGAAGCGCACAACCATCTTTATTCTTTATTCTGGAAATATATATAAATACAAGTTGTGATAAAACTTATTAGCGGCATAAAAAGCAATTAACTGACTTTAGCAAATATTGTAATTACTCTATAACCAAAGATTTGATTATTACATTTTTTTCTAAATGAAATCAGTAGAATTCAAAGAGAGATACAGTACTTAACCAAACAAAACTTAAAGAGATGGCTTTATTTATTTTAATAAAATATGTCTAGAAGCTTTAATATTTAATGATAATCTAGTTTTCTTTAAAAAAATTATAAAAATTTATATGTGAAACACCTTTATATTATAGAAATATATTTCTATAAACTAAACAATTCATATATTTTTTTAGACCGTTAATAAAAACAATTTACTAAATGTTAGTCTATTTCTATAAACTAAATAATTCATATATTTTTTTAGACCGTTAATAAAAACAATTTACTAAATGTTAGTCTACTCTACTCAAGAAGATACTGTATGATGGTTTAAGCAGAAAAGAAAAAAGAAAACGGTGCGGATTGGTTCAACGACTCCCTGAAAGTTTGCTTTCGTCGCAGAAGAGGAAAAGGTTGTGGCAAGGCAACGTCACTACCATCTCTCCTAATTTTCTGAACCAGAAGATACTTTTTTCTTTTCATCAAATCATAGACCTACAAATATACTACGTTTTTTTCCTTTTTTGTCGGGACAAAAGAAGAAATTTTCTACGTATTTTCTTTCCTCTGTAGGAAAGTGGTATTTCGAAATCCATATTTCTAATTATGGACTTTTACCACATACTCAAAGATTTTATACAGTTTGCTTTATTTTATATTTTATTCTGATATAAAAGACTTGACACCTACTTAATTAAGAATATGTTTTCAAATAATAATTTATACATATATATTTCTAGTTCATGTTATATCGTATAAATGAGTTGATAGTTCATTTGGTTGCAAAATTCTTTGGAGGAGAGTTTGCATTTGAAAAATAGCTTTTGCATTTGCATTTGGACTCCCTTGTTTAAGTCGTTAATTGAAAGTTTTAGTTGACCAAAAAAAAAAAAAAGCTTTTGAATTCAAATCATTGTTTAGAATGGATGATTTACGTTAATATGTGCTATTCACGTTTGGTCTCAATCCAAGACCATAGATTAAAATTCTGAAACTTGTTTGTCGTTTATCATAAATTAGCTTAATTTTCTGATTGAGTACTGTAATACATTCCTTAAAACAGCATTATATACGACAAAAGGAAATTATAAGGAGTATTTATTACTATAATGGAAGGAATGTAATTCATTTACATTAAAAATTCAAGATATTCAAAAAAGTAGAGAGACACCTCTTGTTTTTTTTTTTTTTTGTGGTAATTTACAACTTTACCAGTTCACGCGTCCTCGATAATAAATCAAAATGGTAAGTTCAAAATCTTTAAATACCTCTTATATTTTCCAGATTTTAATTTTATTTTGCTATAATGTACTATTTTCCAGATTTTTGTTTTGATTCATTTCCTTACTTGCAAAGCTCTAACAAGTTAAAACCTATCTTTGTTTGTAATGGCATACGTATATTTGACAATAACGTATCTACCAATTAGACTATTTTTATAATTCTTTAATATTTAAAATAGTTGTAATTTGTTAAGTTAATTAGATTATAGTTGAAGAGAGAGAAGACGTAGAAGAAGAAGAAGCAGACCCGAAAGTACCTGCACTGGTTTCAGATTTGCAGTCCTTGATAGAGAAAAAAAAAAAAAAAAAAAACGAGTGAAATTCAGACATAAAAACAAATCTCTGTCCTTTCTCTAAAACCCTTTCTCTAATTTTTGTTTTCCTCCATTTTTTGGGTCTCCTGAGAAACAAAGAGAAGAAAAAGACAGCAGATAGAGAAAGAGAGAAGAGAGAGAGAGAGAAAGAAAGCTGCATTTTTTTTTTTTTTGGTGTTTGCTTTGTGCTCCTTGATCTACCATTGCCGACAAATTCTAGGCGAATCAATCATCTGAGCTTCTTACTGATATGGGTTTATGCTAGTTCGTCATTTTAATTAAAAGAAGAATCTATCTCCCTGGTTGATTCCTGGTTTGTCTCCTGATTCTCGACTTCTCCGACAAATCTCCACTTAACCTGTCTGAAAAATTTCGTCCTTCTGGTTTTCCAATGTGCTTGACTTCTCACCGGGTTCAGGGATCTTATCACAAGTTTTTTTTTTTTTTTTTTTTTTTTTAACAGCTGTCAATTTGCTTTTGCGTGTTCTTCATCACTTCCTTCTTAATCGTTTATCTATCTGAATTTAAGAATCAATTGAGCTTTCAAATAATCAAAGTAGCCACCATTGGCAAAAATGTGTTTTGAAATAATCGGTGTTTGGTAAACTTTTTTTTTTCTTTTTTTCTTTTTCATTTCCGGGTTTCGTAAATTCATCATCTTTTTTGATAGATTTGAAATATAAAGAGTTATCGATTCAAGTATGGCTTCAAAATAGATTGTCTCCATTTGGATTTGAGTCTGTTGACCAATTTTGAGTATATATATTGGTTTTTCTTTTTTTGTTGTTCCTATCAAATTTTATAAAAATTTCGTTTTTAAAATATGTGACGAGCTTCCGAAATTCCAGCTCCTTCTGTTTATAGCTTTCTCTTTGGTGCTTGTTTCGTTTCAGTCTTTCTCTGCCATTTCTCTCTGTTATATCGGAAACTCAGAAAGATTAAAACTTTGGAAGAAACTTATAATGGGTCTGCTTCATCTTTGTACAGACAAATTGCTAGGGAATATGAGACACGAAGCACGAAACTGATTCTTGAGGAAACAGAGTGCTGGATTCTGTTTAAAGATCATAACTTTCTTGTTCTATTGAGCAAAATCGAAGATTGAGGAATGGCTCGAGGTAGGATAAGATCGAAGCTAAAGCTAAGTCTTCTTTATACATTTGGATGTCTAAGGCCTACCACAATCGAAGGTCAAGACTCTCAACCAATCCAAGGTCCGGGATTTAGCCGGACAGTGTTCTGTAACCAACCTCACATGCACAAGAAGAAGCCTTTACGATATCGTTCTAATTATGTCTCTACGACGAGATACAATCTGATAACTTTCTTCCCTAAATCACTGTACGAACAGTTCCACAGAGCTGCGAATCTTTACTTCTTGGTAGCTGCGATTCTCTCGGTGTTTCCTCTCTCACCGTTCAACAAATGGAGCATGATCGCTCCTTTGGTGTTTGTTGTTGGTCTAAGTATGATGAAAGAAGCTCTAGAAGATTGGCGTAGGTTTATGCAAGACGTGAAGATCAACGCTCGTAAAACGTGTGTTCATAAAAGCGACGGTGTGTTTCGTCAGAGGAAGTGGAAGAAGATTAGCGTTGGAGATATAGTGAAAGTGGAGAAAGATGAGTTTTTTCCAGCTGATTTGCTTCTTCTGTCTTCGAGTTATGAAGATGGGATTTGCTACGTTGAGACTATGAATCTTGACGGTGAAACAAACTTGAAAGTGAAGAGATCTTTGGAAGTTTCATTGCCGCTAGATGAAGATGAGTCTTTCAAGAACTTCATGGCGACGATAAGATGCGAAGATCCAAACCCGAATCTCTACACCTTTGTTGGCAATCTAGAGTATGAGCGGCAGAAGTTTCCTCTTGATCCAAGTCAGATTCTTTTGAGAGACTCGAAGCTTAGGAACACAACCTATGTTTATGGAGTTGTTGTTTTCACCGGTCATGATACTAAAGTTATGCAAAACTCAACAAAGTCTCCTTCTAAGAGAAGCAGGATCGAGAGGACAATGGACTACATCATCTACACTCTTCTTGTTCTACTTATCTTGATTTCTTGCATCAGCTCATCAGGATTTGCTTGGGAGACAGAGTTTCACATGCCGAAAATGTGGTACTTACGACCTGAGGCGCCTGAAGATATGATGAATCCGCCCAATCCAATCTACGCAGGAGTTGTCCATCTCATCACTGCTCTACTGCTCTACGGATATTTGATTCCAATCTCTCTTTATGTCTCCATCGAGGTTGTCAAAGTCTGGCAAGCAAGTTTCATCAACCAGGACTTACACATGTACGATGATGAGAGTGGAGTCCCTGCACAGGCGCGGACTTCGAATCTAAACGAAGAGCTTGGTCAGGTCCACACCATCCTCTCTGATAAAACAGGAACTTTGACATGTAACCAGATGGATTTCTTGAAATGCTCCATTGCTGGTACTTCTTATGGCGTGCGGTCCAGCGAAGTAGAGCTCGCTGCTGCTAAGCAGATGGCTGTGGATCTTGAAGAGCATGGAGAGATATCAAGCACTCCTCAGTCTCAGACTAAAGTGTATGGTACATGGGACAGTAGCCGCACGCACGAAATCGAGGTTGAAAGTGGAGGAGATAATGGTTATAACAACAATCCTAGAGTGCCTATAAAGGGATTTGGTTTTGAGGATAACAGACTCATGAATGGGAACTGGTTGAGAGAGTCACAACCAAATGACATTTTGCAGTTCTTCCGGATATTAGCGATTTGTCACACGGCTATTCCTGAGCTTAACGAGGAGACTGGCAAGTACACTTATGAAGCAGAGTCACCTGATGAGGCTTCTTTTCTTGCTGCTGCCAGAGAGTTTGGTTTTGAGTTCTTTAAGAGAACACAGTCAAGTGTTTTTATTCGTGAGAGGTTCTCTGGTTCAGGGGAAATAGTCGAAAGGTGAGAATACTTTCATGCTTAACCCTTTTGATTATCAAGTTAGGCTCTTTGTTTTCACAAATTCTTGACTAAGTGTCATAAACATTGCAGGGAGTATAAAGTTTTGAATTTGTTGGAATTTACGAGCAAGAGAAAGCGAATGTCAGTGATTGTAAGGGATGAGGAAGGGCAGATTTTTCTACTATGCAAAGGAGCTGATAGGTTAGCATCCATATTAAACAACTTTAAGCTTCTCACAAGCAATAATGTGTCACATTCTCTATATACAGTCAAAACTTTGTCCTTTCACTGTTGTAAAGTTTTTCCTTTCCCTGTAGCATCATTTTTGAGCGGTTGGCAAAGAATGGGAAGACATACTTGGGACCTACCACTAAACATTTGACTGAATATGGAGAAGCCGGGCTTCGTACACTCGCTGTTGGTTACAGAAAGCTTGATGAGGAAGAATATACAGCTTGGAACACTGAGTTTCTTAAGGCTAAAACTTCAATAGGATCTGATAGAGATGAGCTACTTGAGACTGGATCGGATATGATTGAAAAAGATCTTATCCTTATAGGTGCTACTGCTGTGGAGGACAAACTTCAGAAAGGGGTATGTATTGTTGCGCAGACACACTAAAGAACATATTTTATCTTGCTTAGGTATATTGAGTTGCTTTTTTTGTTGTTGTTTTCATTTGAATTTAGGTGCCTCAATGCATAGATAAACTTGCTCAAGCTGGCCTCAAGTTATGGGTTTTAACTGGGGACAAAATGGAAACCGCTATTAACATTGGGTTAGAATCTCTGACTTGCGTTGAATATAACTAGAATTGAGATTTGAAACCTGAACAAGTTACATTTTATGGACTGCAGATTCGCATGTAGTTTACTTCGGCAAGGCATGAGGCAGATTTGCATAACATCAATCAATCCAGATGGAGGATCACAAGATTCGAAAAGAGTATGTTTTTATGATGCAAACTACTATAGCATTCATTGACAGTCCTTTCAACTACAATTTCAAAGCTAACTTTTGTATCTATGTTGATGTGTCAGGTTGTGAAAGAGAACATTTTGAATCAACTCACTAAAGCTGTACAAATGGTGAAGCTAGAGAAGGATCCGCATGCTGCGTTTGCTTTGATCATTGACGGGAAAACTCTAACTTATACACTGGAAGATGACATGAAGTATCAGTTCTTGGCTTTGGCAGTTGATTGTGCATCAGTCATTTGCTGTCGTGTGTCTCCCAAGCAGAAGGCTTTGGTAACAAGGTTGGTTAAAGAGGGAACCGGAAGAACAACATTGGCTATAGGTGATGGTGCAAATGATGTTGGAATGATTCAAGAAGCTGACATTGGCGTTGGAATTAGTGGAGTTGAAGGAATGCAGGTTATTTTCAAGCCATGTTTCCTGTTTCTTGACAAGAAAATCAGTCAGTCTCGGCATTTTTGCTAAGCCTTCTTTACTTTTGCAGGCTGTTATGGCTAGTGACTTTTCGATTGCTCAGTTCCGGTTTTTGGAACGATTACTTGTCGTCCATGGACACTGGTGCTACAAACGGATAGCTCAAATGGTAAACAAGTAGTTTTTGTAGCATTTTGATTACTTTCTTACGTGAAGTTTGTTTCTAACTTTATGTTATTCTACATTACAGATCTGCTACTTCTTCTACAAGAACATAGCATTTGGTCTCACCCTCTTCTACTTTGAGGCTTTCACTGGGTTCTCTGGCCAATCAGTGTACAACGATTACTACTTATTGCTCTTCAATGTTGTCCTTACCTCATTGCCAGTGATTGCCCTTGGAGTCTTTGAGCAAGATGTTTCCTCCGAGATCTGCTTACAAGTAAGCTTTATACATGTCTTCCTTATAGTAACTAAATTTTGAAAAGCTATTTCGAATCTCTTCTCACCAACAACAAAAATTTGTGCTTGTGTAGTTCCCAGCTTTATACCAACAAGGAACAAAGAACCTCTTCTTTGATTGGTCAAGAATACTTGGATGGATGTGCAATGGCGTCTACTCATCGCTTGTCATATTCTTCCTCAACATAGGAATCATTTACTCTCAAGCTTTCAGAGCCGGTGGACAAACAGCTGACATGGATGCTGTTGGCACAACCATGTTCACTTGCATTATCTGGGCGGTCAATGTCCAAATCGCGTTAACCATGTCACATTTCACTTGGATCCAACACGTTCTGATATGGGGAAGCATCGGTTTGTGGTATCTCTTCGTCGCTCTCTACGGGATGATGCCTGCGAGCCTCTCTGGAAACATTTACAGGATTCTTGATGAGATTCTTGCTCCTGCACCTATCTACTGGATGGCTACATTGTTGGTCACAGTAGCTGCTGTTCTTCCTTACGTTGCTCACATTTCTTTCCAGAGATTCTTGAATCCGTTGGATCATCATATCATCCAAGAGATCAAATACTACAAAAGAGACGTCGAAGACGCGAGGTTGTGGACCAGAGAGCGTACAAAGGCCCGAGAGAAGACGAAGATCGGGTTTACAGCTAGAGTCGACGCGAAAATCAGGCATCTACGGTCGAAACTGAACAAGAAACAGTCAAATCTTTCACATATTTCAGCTCAAGATGCTATGTCACCTAGATCATTGTAGCCTGTATAGGTTTGTTTGCTTGTTTTCTGAAGGTCCCCAATTCTCTGATGCATCAGACTTGGAGTTGGAGACAAGTCTTGATGCTGTTTTTGTTGAGAGTTTATAGAGTGAGATCAATGTAAAGAGTAGTAGCTGATGTTTCTCTACTTGTTGGGTTCTCATTTTTTTTTTTTAACTTACACATGCTTTGTTGCTTTTGTACACTATACTTAGGTTTTGTGTATACTTAGGAGGACAGAAATTGCAAAACATAACAAAGAATATCTTCCTTTGTGCCTCTTCTGTTCCTCTCTGATCTATTCATTTAATTGTTCATATATTATGATCATTTAGTTGTTCCTATATGATAGTATACATTACGTAGTATATAATATGGTTGTTGCTTCAATGATTGGTTCTCTTCTTGTTGCCACACTAAATGACTTTTAGGTCATGAAATTCCCAAGTTGTTGCGTGTTTGTTACTTTCTCACTAGTGTGGTTTATCAAATTTGAAAGTGGTTGGCGAATAAAATAATTATAGTTGATTTAATAAATTATTGTGGGCCGATAGTTACACAATATGGATAAGTAAGGCCCATGAAAAGTAAATTAAAGAACTCCGCAATTATTTAATTTACTTGGAGAAAAAGAGAAGAAAAATGAAATGAATAATTAGCGTTTTGCTTTTTTATGTTCTCTACCCTTTCCGTGTCTATCCCTTCCCTTTTGGGATATTTTCGCCGCGTGGAGAGATGACGACGCTCTGTCGCCGGAAGTCAATCGGAATCCACCGCAGCTTCTTGCTTCAATCCGTTTGATTTTCTCGGCTGTACTATCTATTACTCCTAAAATAGTCTGCTCCATTTTTTTTGTTTTGTTTTGTATTCTTCTGTTTGGATTTCCATTTTCGGTGAAAGGTGAAGCTTCTGGGGATAGCTAGTAATCCGATTCCGGTAGTTTAGAGGTAGTTCTAGTGTAATCAGCTTTTGATTTGATGGAACCGCGAGTCGGAAACAAGTTTCGGCTCGGAAGGAAGATCGGTAGCGGATCATTTGGAGAGATCTATCTTGGTATGCTCCTTATTTAATCGTTTTATTCCTTCTCACACTCACTTCTCTTTGAGTATAAATTTCCTTTTTAATTGAATGGATTTGGCGTTTTTAGGTACCAACATCCAGACGAATGAAGAAGTTGCCATTAAACTTGTAAGTATTCGTATACAAATGGAATTTTTACCGTTTTCAGTGTATATTGAAGTAGATCGATCATTGAAGTACTAAGAAACTAGTTTCGGGAATGTGAGGTCTATTATTACGTTTGGTACGTCTGTGCATATGTTCTCATTAAAAAAAAAAAGAATGAAATTTCTAGGAAAGTGTAATGAAAGCTGTGATTTGTGGTGGTATATGTGTTCAAGTCTTATTTTATTTGCTTGGTCTTTCTTAGCTTGTATAAATGATTGCAAAAATCGATTAAAATAAAAAAAAATCATTATGGTTTACAGTGTTTGGGCGGAAAAGGAAGAAAACTTAATTTAGTAGGGCTACACACAGCAGTTACTGCTTTTTGTATTATGCTTTTTGGTAGTTTAGCTGAATTATTCCTTTCCTTCATTTTGATTTCTATCACTGCTTTCATTCAGTACTCAACTCGATTAAATCGATGCTTTTGTGGTTATAAATTTCTTTGTAGTTTAGATTCTGGATTCAAACTGAGCTTTTGTATTATGAACTGAGAGGCCTATTATTGATTCTTGGGAAGATAGTGTAATTAATGCTGAATAAACTCTTATAAGAGTCCACGACAACATTACCTGCAATTGGTGGGCCCGCCCTGTTGAAAATTTTGAGAAGTTTGTTGTGGCCTCGAAATGAAGAAGAATTATGAGGCTTTGACAGCTACACATTTTTGTATTGAAACGTTGGCTGTTTCTTACGAATGTATTCTTATGTCACCTAATTGTACTGATTCTGGCTGTCAATTATGTTAAATCAAATCTTTATATTTGTTTTCATCTTTCTTTGCTCTTCTGCAATGTGACAGATTTATCTTACTTTTGCTGTTGATGTTTGCTATATATATGTTTCTGACGGCATCGTTTATTTGGTCTTCCAGGAAAATGTGAAAACTAAGCATCCTCAGTTGCTGTATGAATCAAAATTGTATAAAGTATTACAAGGAGGAAGTAAGGACCTAGTTCTGTAATGATATTATTGTATAAAGTATTTGCATTTGCAGTATGTGAGTTCTTATTTCTTATCCGAGAGGGGTTGCTTTGCTTTCCTTGATTTTAGCTGGCGTTCCAAACGTTAAATGGTATGGTGTTGAAGGGGACTATAATGTCCTTGTAATAGACTTGTTGGGGCCTAGCCTTGAAGATCTATTCAATTTCTGTAGTAGGAAACTGTCACTAAAGACTGTACTAATGCTTGCAGATCAGATGGTAGGATCCATCTATTGCCTGAAAAATAGTTTTCTCACGTTAAATAGAAAAATTGCCAAAATATTAAGGATCTTTTTGTTCCTATTGTCAGATCAATCGCATTGAATTTGTTCATCAGAAGTCATTTCTACATCGGGACATCAAGCCTGACAACTTTCTGATGGGTCTTGGGAGGCGCGCAAATCAGGTAGCCGTTGTAATGCTTTGTTTGTAGGATTTGTTTATTCTCCTCAATTATCTACTTACCAAAGTGTTGGCTGCTGAATACAGGTATATGTCATTGACTTTGGTCTGGCAAAGAAGTATAGGGACTCAAATCATCAGCATATTCCTTATAGGTTAGCCACAGTCCTGTGATTTCCTTTGTTGAGCTATGCTTCTGTTACTTATGTGCGCACAGTATTGGAGTAGATATGCTAGACTAAGTATAATGGGTTTGAGCCAGTGTTATGTAGAGTTTGCTTGAATCTTCTTCTAGCCTGTGTCTTTTACCTTGTGGTTCTGCTATGTTACACATCACTATGAAAGGGTGGACTCATCGTTTTTACTTACGAGAGGCTCTGCAGTTTGGTTTTAAGTATTTTCTACTGTCTGGTTGTCTCGTACCTGTTTTTGTTAACATTTTTCCTCTCTAGTTAAAAAGAGCTTAGTCTCCTTGGTTTTTTATCTATTTGTTGCTTCACCTATGTTTTTCGTGGGTATAAATGTTTATAGGCAACGTAATGAGGTTTTGAAGGTTCTCTTTCATATTGAACAAGGTCGTGACTGGATAACTGTCGTTTTTGTGTTTGGATAGCCTCTTACTCAGGATATTTAGTTTCTTTCTCCAGTTTTTATGAAACTGCATTAGTAATTTAGTATTTGAGAAAATAATTTTGATGTTTTGCAAGTGAGTAGCGCCATTTTCGATGATTGAGGTGTTTGATGTATCAGTTAAGCAATTATAATTCTAATATCTTGTGTATCACAGGGAAAACAAAAACTTGACTGGAACTGCTAGATACGCTAGCATGAACACTCACCTTGGCATTGGTATACCAGTTTATTTTGTTTCTAACTTTCTAATTGTTTGAAGAATGTAATTATGGATAACAATGGTCAATTGTATTACAGAACAAAGTCGTAGAGATGATTTGGAGTCACTTGGATTTGTTCTCATGTACTTCTTAAAAGGAAGGTATGTACTCTTTTGCCTTCCATGTCCGCATGATGCTACTGGTTCTTTATAGGGCGGCCTTTACCTTACTTGCCCGATTACATGCAGCCTTCCTTGGCAAGGACTGAAAGCTGGCAATAAGAAGCAAAAGTATGAGAAAATCACTGAAAAAAAAGTATCAACATCTATAGAGGTAAAATAACTACCTGAGGCCTGTGTTGGTGATACTTATTGTCTGTTGCTGATTGAATATTCTTTCTTCTTTTAGTCTTTATGCCGAGGCTATCCATCTGAATTCGCGTCTTATTTCCATTATTGCCGTTCCCTGAGATTCGACGACAAGCCAGACTATGCCTACCTGAAGCGGCTTTTCCGCGATCTGTTTATTCGTGAAGGTCTGTTGCCCTCATCACTTTTGTTAATTCTAGTCTCGTGAAAGCAAATATAACTTGAACCTGTCAAGCAACATGATAATTTAAATATTTGCGTCCTTCTCTGGTTATACTTTAGGCTTCCAGTTTGATTATGTATTTGATTGGACGATCTTGAAGTATCAGCAATCACAGATTGCTACTCCTCCTCCCCGTCACCATGTAAGAATCATGGTTTTTCTTTTCCGAATCTCGTCTTTCTACTTCAAATTCTGCTGATGTACATAGCTTCCTTCCAGGTTCCTGGAGCTGGGCCAAGCTCTGGCCTCCCCCCTGCCATTGCTAGTGCTGAGAGGCCATCAGGTTGTTACATCTATTTTGATCAGTTTTATGTTTCATATTTGATTAGGGAGTTAACTAGGATCCTTTGTTCAACAGGGACATGATATTTCTACCCATCTGATGTGTTTCTTTGGTTTCCACTGCAGGTGGTGACGAAGCTAGACCTTCTGGCTGGTCATCAGTAAACCCTAGACGAAGCTCTGGTCCTTCCGGACAGATTTTTAACTCAGGAAGCTTAGGTAAACAAAAAGCACCAGTTTCAAGTGATCCCGCATTATCAAAAGATGTAATGGTGAGTACATAATTTTGCCCCCATATTACAGGTATCCACTGGTTAGTTCTTCTTAATAGTAATGGTAACTGAGTTGTTTTGCCTGTGACAGTTATCTAGCTCTAGCTTTCTCCGTACAACTGGATCATCAAGACGTGCTGCTGTATCCAGTAGTCGAGAGGCTGCAGTTCTGGGAACTGATTCTGAGCCATCGAACCCTCAAATCATTGAAGCTGGATCAGGCTCCAACCCGAAGATCCTCGGTGGTCGAAGCTCACCTATCGTCTCATCATCTGAGATCAACAAGCTATCATCTCCTTCAAGGGGGACAACTTCAGTCATGAAGACCTACGAGTCCAATCTTAAAGGGATCGAGAGTCTGCATTTTTAGTCGCTGGAGGGTAATGATTGGTCTTAAAACCCCGGGACAAGTGTATATTAAATGACGAAGAAAACCTCTCCCCATGTTAACAGGGAGGGGGACTTTACGTGTGAGTGTAAGCAGTCTCAATAACAAAATATAAAGAAAGACTCTGAAGAAGTGATTCCAGAGAAACACATACTCAAAGAGAGGGAGACCAAAGAGTCAAAAGACTTGCATTTTAGTCCTCATTTGGTTTTTACTGTCTCTGTTGTGTTTGTCTCGATTGGTACTGCAAAGTTAGAAGTGTAAGAGTATTCCTCGGGTTGCAAAAGAAAAAACAGTACAAAAGAAAGAAGCGCTTCTCTTATATTTGCATCTTCCCATGTTCTTCACCATTTTGTGAGGGTAAATGTCACTTTTATTGGTAAATGGATAGTGAAAGAAGCAGAAATCATAACTGATATTCGAAAGCAATAATTTCAGATTTCGATGGACATTTCATTTACATCATATAAATTTCTAGTGTTCTTCCTTGCTGTTTCCTTCCTATAACTGGAGTGCCACAGTCAATTTCTAAGTTATTACGTCATCTAGAGGTGAGACTTGAAAGAGAAGGTAGGGTACAAGAAGTTACCGAGTAAATCACAGAGAAAATTCAAAGAATGGTGGAACCTACATGATGTGGCTAACAAAAGATAATACTTTATTTCCAGTAAGTTATATTTCTCTCTTGCCAGTGTGAACCTTCTCAGTCAATGGAGTCAAGTCAACTATGTCACTAAATATACAAAGCCTCTTTGTCAAACCTTTCCCCCACATAGCTCTCTTTTTACATCTGCGAATCTGTGATCTTAATTCTTCTCTCAATGGCTTCTTCTTCTTCTTCCTTATCTCTTTCAGTTGCTTCATCTTCTTTGTCTCGAAGCTGGGAACACGATGTGTTTCCGAGCTTCCACGGGCCAGATGTACGCAAAGCCTTCCTCAGTCACATTCTGAAGGAGTTCAGAAGCAAAGGAATCTATCCATTCATTGATAACGAGATCAAGAGAGGAGAATCCATCGGTCCTGAGCTCAAACAGGCGATCCAAGGATCTAAGATCGCCATCGTCTTGCTCTCCAAGAACTACGCTTCTTCCGCGTGGTGTCTTGACGAATTGGTGGAGATCATGAACAAAGTGTATGGTCAAACTGTGATTACCATTTTCTATGAAGTAGATCCAACTGATGTAAAGAAGCAGACCGGAGATTTTGGTAAGGTCTTCAAAAAAACTTGTCAAGAAAAATCCAAAGAGAAGATTGAGTCATGGAGAAAAGCTTTGGAGGGGGTGGCCACAATCGCCGGTTACCATTCAAAAAGCTGGTTTGTCCTCTTGATTCTTACTTGCTTTTAGTATTTATAAAATTAACACATCAGACTATATATATCTTTGTAGCATTTGAACTATATGTATATGTATGTGACTTCTTCGTAATTTATTTATTAACAAGATGTATAAATTCACCTCCCTCTTTGTTAGGGTTGATGAAGCAGTCATGATCGAAAATATAGCTGCTGATATTTCGAAAATGCTGAATCATTTGGCACCATCACCTGATCTCAACTGTTTAATTGGGATGGGAGCTCATATGGAAAGGATGCAACTCTTGTTACGCCTAGATTTGGATGAAGTGAGGATGATTGGGATTTGGGGTCCTCCTGGGATTGGTAAGAGCACCATTGCAAGATTTCTGTTTAACCAACTCTCCAACAGTTTCCAACTGAGCACAATCATGGTGAACATCAAAGGAAGTTATCCAAGACCTTGTCTCGATGAGAGCAGTGCACAACTGCAACTTCAGAACCAAATGCTGTCTCAGATGATCAATCAAAAAGATAACATGATCACTCATCTAGGAGTTGCAGAAGAAAGGTTGAAAGACAAGAACGTGTTTCTCGTTCTTGATCATGTGGATCGGTTAGCACAGCTAGATGCCTTGGCCAAGAAGCTTCACTGGTTTGGTCCTAAAAGTCGGATCATCATCACAACAGAAGATTTGAAACTTTTGAAAGCACATGGGATCAACCATATATACAAGGTGGATTTTCCATCAACACATGAGGCTCTTCAAATGTTCTGCATGTATGCTTTTGATCAAAAGTTCCCTAAAGATGGTTTCACGGAACTTTCTCATCAAGTTACACACCTTGCCGGTAAACTTCCTCTAGGGCTAAAGGTTATGGGCTCCTACTTCCGGGGAATGGCCAAGCATGAGTGGGAAAGAGTACTACCAAGGTTATGGAGTCGCCTTGACGGAGATATTGAGAGCATTTTGAAGTTCAGTTATGATGGTTTAACTGATGAGGATAAAGATTTATTCGTTCATATAGCTTGCTTCTTCAACTATCAAAAGGTTGAGAAAGTAGAAAAGCATCTTGCGGAGAGTTTCATGGATGTGAGGCAAGGGCTTCACGTTTTAGCTGATAAATCTCTCATATCCATTGATAGGGGAATAATAAAGATGCATAGTTTGCTAGCCCAGCTGGGTAGAGATATTGTCCGTAAGCAATCTGATCGTGAGCCCGGGAAACGACAGTTTTTGGTTGATGATAAAGATATTGGTGAAGTTCTCACTGATCCTACCGCGGTAAGTTTTGTCATTTACTCTCTCGTCGCATTAATTTCTTTTTTTTTTGTTTTTTAATTTTATTATCTCTACTTAATACTTGGGGTTTTTTCTTTCAGATTAGTAGAAGTGTTATAGGCATATATTCAACACAAAAATTGAACTGGCACAAGTTAAGTGAGAGAGCCTTCAAAGGAATATCTAATCTCCAATTCTTAAGATTGACTACTTTTCCAAATATAGCGTCTTTGCCGGGATTTGTGAAGTATATATCTCCAAAACTTCGATTACTAGATTGTGCGTATTGGCCGAATACATGTTTGCCTTTTACTGTCAACCTGGAGTGCCTTGTCGAACTAACCATGACTAATAGCAGGCTTGAGAAGCTGTGGGCAGATATCAAAGTAAGTACAGTAGTTTTAATTTGTTTAAGATTAATATGTTTTCTTGTACAATAATGTAACTCGAAAATGTAGACTGAACTTGCCACGCACTCCGTGTTTTTTTTCCTTCTCAATGTTCAAGTGCTAAGTGTATTAACGTGTTCATGTATATTTGTCTGTACAGCTGCTTGGAAATCTCAAGTGGGTAAATTTGAGTCGTTCAAATAAACTCAAGGAGCTTCCTAATCTCTCAACTGCCACTAGTCTCGAGGAATTAGATGTCAGTGGATGTTCAAGTCTGATGGAGCTCCCTTCTTCTATTGGTAAAGCAACTACTCTCCAAAAACTAAATCTGGATGGATGCGTAAAACTGGTGGAGCTCCCTTCCTCTATTGGGAATCTAACTAATCTCCAAGAATTAAATCTCGGTTTTTGCATGAGACTCGTGAAACTCCCTTCCTCTATTGGGAATGCAAGCAACCTCCAAAAACTAGATCTCAGTTATTGCTCAAGTTTGGTGGAGCTCCCTTCCTCACTTGAAAATGCAACTAAACTCCAAGAATTAGATCTTTGTGGCTGTTTAAGTCTGCTGAATTTCCCTGGGAATGCAAGCAACCTCCAAAAACTAGATCTCAGTTATTGCTCAAGTTTGGTGGAGCTCCCTTCCTCACTTGAAAATGCAACTAAACTCCAAGAATTAGATCTCCGTTATTGCTCAAGTTTGGTGGAGCTCCCTTGTTCTCTTGGGAATGCTACTAATCTCCAAAAGTTAGACCTCAGTGGATGCTCAAGTCTGGTGGAGCTTCCTTCCTCTATTGGGAATGCAACTAATCTCCAAAAACTAGATCTTAGTCATTGCTCAAGTCTGGTGGAGCTCCCTTCTTCGATAGGGAATGCAACAAGTCTCCAAGAATTAGATCTCAGTTACTGTTCAAGTATGGTGAAGCTCCCTTCCTCCATTGGAAATGCAACTAATCTTCAAAAATTAGATCTTAGTTATTGCTCAAGTTTGCTGGACCTCCCTTTCTCTATTGGGAATGCAACCAATCTCCAAAAACTGAATCTCAGTTATTGTTCGAGTCTGTTGGAACTTCCTTCCTCTGTTGGAAACCTTCATAGATTGACAGGGCTTAATCTGGAGAGTTGCTCAAAGCTAGAGGTTCTTCCGACCATCATCAACTTGGAATCTCTCGTCGAACTCAATCTCAGTTATTGCTCCTTGTTAAAAAGTTCTCCTGAGTTTCCCATAAACATTGAAGTTCTCAAACTAAGTGGAACTGCAATAGAAGTTCCTTCATCCATCAGTTCGTGGTCTAGTCATCAAGAGTTGGAGATGTCATACTGTGAAAACTTGGAACACAGAGAATCTGAAGGCTTCTCTGAAGGCATAGAGATAAAGAAAAAGAAAGACAAGAGAAGATGGAGCAATTTCTTTAGCAAATGTTTGGCTTTGAACTTCAATAATACCTTCTGTCATATCAAGCAAAAAAAAAACAAAAAACAAAAACGGTCCACTTTACATAGTTGATGAGAACTTGGATGTCTTGAATCCAGCCTCTCAGCAAAGTCTTTCTGTACGAAGCGTCGTGTGACTTGTGTAGTCCTGTTCAGGTTTGTTGGTACATTGTGAAAGAAGAAGAAATGATAATTGATGTACATAAGCAATAATTGTACTGATTTGACTTAGAGATGACATGAAAGTTGCTTATGTCATATGTCAAGTTAAGCCCTGAGACGATAGAGACGACCTTTATGTCATATTTCGGTCCTTGATGTTTATGAATGAAGTTTACTGTATATGCAATTAAGGCCTTATACCGTGGAACCTATCAATTTATCATAGCTTAATGATTCAGCCTGAATATCTTGTTGTTACAACAATCATAATATTGAGTTTATAACTTGAAACAAGGGAAGAATGATTGGCAAGATTTGTTGTATGATCACCACAAACCATTGGCAGCATTTGAACAAGTCTCCTTGAACCATTTGAAGCTCTTCTTCATAGATCCCTTCACTCTTCCTTCAACACCATACACATTATAAGCAGCCACTCTCTTCTTCCTCTGAATCTCTGCTTCACACAAACCCTTTAACCCTTTCTTCACCTTACTATTACTGCTTCTCTTCGATTTACTGTTGGAATCGTCTCTCACCGTTGTTGGATTCTTGTGTGGACTATAAGTTGATGTGCTGTAAGATCTCATCATCACTGGAGGCTGCTGGTTTGTTTGGCTTTGTGCCGCATCTGATTTTCCTTCATTACTGAAACAATGGTACTTGTTGGTGATCCTGCTGCTTCTGGTCTCTTCTCTGCATGACTTAGATCTGAACATCTCCACTTCCAAACAACCTCAAGGAAAATTGGCTTTTGCTTTTAGGATGAGAAAAGGAGAGAAGTTGCTTTTGGTTTTTATCTCCAACCTCTTTCTCTTCTGCTTTTTGTCTCTTGTAAACTTTTAAACATTTTTGGCATATATACAGAATGGGGATCAACTGATCAAGTATATTTTCAATTCATTATTTAGTGTAGTGTTTGTTTTTGGTACATCGTATGTTTGTTTTGCTTGTTACATTATTTTTTTTTAAAAATCATTAGAATTTGATTACCACACTATGTTTTTATTCTTCCTAAGAAAATTTGGTAAGATCTCATGTCCTTTGGATTTACACATGCTCATTTCATAAATTTAAGGGAGGTTCTTGGGGCTCGTTCACAAGTCGAATTAGAAAGAGATAGATTCTCAGTCATAGACTCAAAGACAATCCTTCCTTCTAAGTCACGTTAACAAAGAAAAGTTATAAATAATGCCAAAATTCTTGAGTGCCAAACAAAAAAAGTAACGAGATGAGTTCTCTTCTCTTTCTTGCCAAGAAACTAATAAATAACTCTAAAAGTAGCCTCAAAACAAAAACAAAACCATGGAAAAAACTGCGGAAGAGACGGTGAAATCAGCACTTTCTCAGAGAAGATCAGCAATATGGCTTGGCAACTCCTGAACGACCACATTGTAAAACTTCTGAATATCAGACAACATCCTCTCGTCGTCAGTCGTCAAGAAGTTGATCGCCACTCCCTTCCTCCCAAACCTTCCACTTCTTCCGATACGGTGAAGGTAGTTCTCAGGTTGAGTTGGGAGGTCAAAGTTGATGACCAGAGAGACTTGCTGAACATCGATACCACGAGCAAGGAGGTCAGTGGTGATGAGGACACGGGAAGATCCAGACCTGAACTCTCTCATGATGATGTCTCTCGTGTTCTGGTCCATGTCTCCGTGTGTTGCTGAGACAGTGTGGTCACGGATTCTCATCTTCTCCGTTAGCCAATCAACCTTGCGCCTTGTGTTGACAAAGATGACGCTCTGAGTGATGGCGAGTGTCTCGTAGAGATCGCAGAGCGTCTCTAGCTTCCACTCTTCCTTGTCGACATTGACGTAGAACTGCTTGATACCTTCAAGAGTCAGCTCGTCACGCTTCACAAGGATCCTCACTGGTTTGTTCATGAACTTCCTTGTGATCTCAAGAGCTTCAGGCGGCATCGTCGCAGAGAAAACACCGACCTGAACCTTGGAAGGAAGAAGCTGGAAGATGTCGTATATCTGATAAAAGAAAACCAAATTGTAAGCAAAAAAAAAAAAAAAAAAACAGAGAAAATGAAACAAAGATCAAAACCTGATCCTTGAAACCACGAGAGAGCATCTCATCAGCTTCATCAAGAACAAACATCTTGATGGCATCAGCGCGGAGAGACTGTCTACGCAACATGTCAAAGACACGTCCAGGGGTTCCAACAACAACATGAACACCAGTCTGGAGAATACGCTGATCCTCACGGACGCTTGTTCCTCCAACACAGGCATGAACCTTGACACCAAGGTAGTCACCAAGCGCCCTCATAACCTTCTCGATCTGCTGCGCGAGCTCTCTTGTAGGAGCCAGAACAAGAGCTTGGCACTGAACAAGAGTGTAGTCAAGCTGCTGCAGAACGCCAGAGCAGAAGGTAGCGGTTTTGCCAGTTCCAGATTGAGCTTGCTGGATCACATCAAGACCCTTGACGAATGGAACAATCCCTCTCTGCTGAATAGCAGAAGGCTTCTCAAAACCTGTAATAAAGATTAAAACATATATATATCAACAGCTGAAAAAAAAATATAAAAGCTATATTACAGAAGTTGAGTTGTTCAAAAGGAAGAATCTTTTTACTTACCGTAAGCATAAATACCCCTGAGAAGATCAGGCTTCAATTCCATTCCATCAAAGCTATCGCAAACTTCGTCAGAGATCGTGTAGAATGTTTCCTCTCCTTCCTCACCGAGGCTGCAAAAGTATCACAGAGCTCAGTTCTTGTGCGGAGATGCTGTTAAACAGTGATACAGAGATTGTTCCAACAGCTAATTTAACTTACATTGCATTCATCTTAGAGTCAAACTGACGAGGATCGTATTGGGTTCCTTCAGCTGCCATTCCTGCCATGACTGTAGAGAAAACAATTCATCATTGTACAACATTCAATATATGATCAAGCTCATTGTCTCAGATCCCAAAACTTGCACAAAGAGAGCAGAGCCAAAAAGATTCAATTTTTTTTCTTTCTTAAGATAAGACTATAAAGCTATGAAACCAAAAAAACAGAACAAGTCGCAATGAAAATCCATATTAAATACAGCTAAATCTTGCATTGTACGAATCGGCATTGCGGTCGAATAGAACCAAACACGAATTAAAACAACACCAAAACTTATAGATCCTATTAGAATATAACAAACACAAATCATAAGGAAAAGAGAAGAGAGATTCAAACCTGATGTTAGCAAATTGACGAGAGAGAGAGAATGAAAGATTCAACAAGAGACAAAGCACAAAACTCCTCGGATCTGAGCCGTGGAGTTGAACAAGAAGAAAAACTGCTGCTTTATATATATATAGTACCACCGTTTTTCTTAATCGTATGTGTTTTTTTTTTTAGGTTTCCGGTAGGAAAAACAATAAATATCTTCTTTTCCCGATTTGCCCTCTGAAATATTAATATATTTACGACTGTATTCCGATCTCAAACAGGAAAGTGAAAAACGAAAAAGAAACTATTTAATTTAAATTTTATTATATTCGAATGTTCATATTTTTTGTCCCAAAATAACACAAAATTTCACTGATATAATATGTCGATGTAAAAATCCACTTTTGAGATTTCAGAAATTAAAAGACCACAAGAGGAGCTTCTGAGATTTACTCACAAAACAGAGCCACGCCTAATAAATTAAATCTCTTTTATATATTATCAACAACTAAACAGAGACACCTGCGTGTGTTACTACTAGCTTGCCATCCAAAAAAAAAGTCTTATCACAAGTTATGATCTCCTGCGATCTGAACAGAGACTGATGAGCTCAACGATATGTTCCATAGACTCAATCCAGAACCATAGCTTCACCACGAGAACCTGCAAAACAAAAGAAATACAAAACCAATAAGTTACATTGTTTTCTATGTGAAGGAAGAAGGAGAAGAAAATGGCGGCAAGTCTCGGTTTTTACAGTGCTCATGCATCTCTTTAGCTAACACGAGGAGATGTTCGGTTACGTCTGCAAGTTGATTCATCTTCTCCAACTCTTCTACTGCTACTTTGGCAACGCCTATTTTGTTCTCTGCTTCTACGAGCTTATAGGCCGCGGTTATTGCAGCTTCCTCTATCATCACGTTCGAAATTGCGGAAGCCTGGTTGTTTGATTGCCTTGGTTTTGTATTCGTCGTCTCCTTTGCTGGTTTTGGGGGAGGTATAGGTGGTATTTTTGTTTCTGATCCTTCTGGTATCTTATAAAAGTTCTGCAACTGCTGTGCGTTGTATCAAAACAAAAAAAAGAAGCATTAAAGTAACAAAATGTATGATGCAGGAATCTTTATATTGTAACATTATATCAAGGAAGCTTGAACACATGCACTTGTTCACTTCATTGGCTCAGACTTATAAGGACAAGATGTTTCGACTTAGTGACATCTATGAAGATCATTTCGTACAGTAAAGAAAATGTGACTCTAAGCGAGAAAATAAAGAGAAGAAAAGTGAGGTTCGATACTTACAGGTTTTAAGATGCTAACCTTCACAAGCTTTTCCTGAGCTGCAAGCCTCCTCAGTCTTGAGCTGAGGATTCTTCTAAAATTTGGCGGCACTGCATGCCTTGACTGCTCTTTCCACAGTAAACCATTATCATGCATTCAGAAATCAGAACTTAATCATAACGTTCGTAAGGAAAGGTTATAGCCACTAAGGGATTAAAAGAATAACAGAGAGTGACCCCAACGTAACTAAAATCAAGAGAAGTATTAACATTTCTTCATAAGGACATAGTGCATAGCTTCAGGACAACTCTGATCAAGACCATAAACGTCAAAGTACGGATGTATAACAGTATAAAATTTGCATTTAGGTTCACAAACTGAGGATGTAATGGATCCTGACCATTTGATGAGCAAGTAATGTTATATCCATGAAACCATCATGAAAAAGAGGCAGATGGACTCTAACGAATAAACCTATATCGATTCACAAACCTAGGACGTAGTGTATCCTGACCAAGATGCTGAAACTTACATGTAGACCTCATGTACAATAAGCCATGTAGATTGCAAATTACATGTGCAAATAACATAACTACCGCTCCCTCACATGTAGATGGTAAGTCTCTACCAAACTGATTATAGTTTAACAACTCGGGCACCAAAGACGGTTCTGACTGCACAAATTGCATAATGAAGAGCAAAGAGAAATTGTCTAACCTCGATGAAAGTGAAAATGGAACTGATATCAGATCCATCTGCATCTGCCAAAGCAGAGAGAGCTTCAAATATCATCCCGTCATATCTGAAAACAGCGGCTCTGGTCATCAGAAGTTTAACAGCATATGAATTAATCTGTTGAAAGCCTTTGGATTTCTTGGTACTGGGCAATGAGCATAAGTTATATGACCACTTCAATAACCAGAAACAGACAATAAAGAAAAGACAAACCTGGGAGCGTTCTTCGTATCCGCCACTGCGTTACAACTGTCATCAGCGGTAAACTCAGAAGATGCACTACGCCGAAGGGAGGGAGCTGGTGAAGGTGGAACAGTAATAGCATCAGGTCCAACTACAGCCGGAGTAACGCCTTCCTCTTTCACTTTAACTGGCCTCGTCTTATCCTTTGTGACTTGAATACCGGGGGCAACACTCAAGTTACGCCACTTATCCTACAAAGTATTGAAAGAAGCACATTTATAATCACAGATTCTTCTTCATAAGGTTACCAAGTAAAAAGAGGAAAAGCCACTGCAAAACTCTAATCACTAAGAAGGAGAAAGTAGTCTTCTTTCCACCTCAAATCTCCAACTCAACCAAATGTTTGGATTTAGGTTCGACAAGTTTCACACTTTAATCTATCAAAATCAGTTTAGATATCAACAAATCCTATGACTAATGACAAGGAGCGACACTGATCACAGTGTAAGAATGGAAGATAGTTCATATAATTATAATCTAGTCTAAACCTTGATGAAGAGAGATAATTAACCTATGCCCAAAAGTTTAACCACAGATCTGCTCAAATTCGATAGGGAGATTTCAATGGTTCAAAGACGTCAATGTGGGGGAAAAAGAAAACCTTGAGGTCGATGTTGGAGCGATTGATGAGCTGATCGGAGAATTCGGGATCGCGGAGAATATTCTTCCACTTACCAGGGCCGTGTTTTTTTATTCCGGCGAGTAACGCCTCCTCTTCCTCCGCCGTCCACTTTAATTTCTGGTTTCCCATCTCACCCGCTTCTGTCTTTTAAATCGTGCTCTTTCCTTGTCGATACGTTTATTACATACACAATCGGAGTCAGACGACGCCCCGCCGCCGTAAATTCGCCGGCAAGTTTCGTTTTTTTTTTTTTTTTTTTTCCCCCTACTCCGCGCAGATTTAAGCCTTTTTGTGACTGTGTGATTTTGGAATCTTCAAAAGTTTTGGTTTTACTTTAACAAAATAATAAAATCCGGTCAAAATAAATTTACTTTGCTTTCAATTTAATCCTTGCATACTTTCAATTTAATACCCTCGCTAAATTGTTTTGAAAAAAGTTCCAAAGTGAAACTGGTGAAATTTGTAAAAAACGAAACTTCTGGGGTTAAATTTGAGATATCAATATAGAGCTTGTGGCAAGCGATAGCCAAGGAAACCAAAATGGGGCTTAATTTAACAAACAAAAAATGTATGGGGTCAAGTTGGAATTAAAGCGAGTTTCAAGCGAATCTAGTTCTACGAATCTCTGGAAATAACAGGAACAAAAGACTTTTCAAAGCAACACAATAAATAAAAGAAGGAGAGTTTTCTCTAAAAACCCTAAACATTTCTTCATTTCTCCTTTCCGCAACCATACATCGGAGAGAGCACATCACACATTTCTCGGTCGTCTCTCTCTCTCTCTCTCTCTCTCGCCACCATCAAAGACCACAACAACATTTCTCTCTCTCTTTCCATGGCGGCCGATAACGGATCCGATCACGGATCGGACGAAAACACTCGTCTTTACAATCCTTACCAAAACTTCGAGGTCCCAATCAAATCTCAGTACCTTTACAAGCTTCCTACCTCCCCTGAGTTTCTCTTCACGGAGGAGTCCTTTAGGCAGCGTCGATCTTGGGGAGAGAATCTCACTTTCTACACCGGAACCGCTTACCTCGGCGGCTCAATCGCCGGCGCTACAGTCGGGGTATTCACCGGAGTCAAGAGCTTCGAATCTGGCGACACGACTAAGCTGAAAATCAACAGGATCCTCAACGCCTCCGGTCAGACCGGTCGGACCTGGGGGAATAAGATCGGTGTGATTGGGCTGATCTACGCGGGGATCGAGAGCGGCGTGGTGGCTGCGACGGATAGAGACGATGTTTGGACCAGCGTGGTGGCTGGCCTTGGAACCGGAGCAGTCTTCAGGGCGGCGCGAGGAGTGAGATCTGCGGCTGTGGCTGGTGCTCTTGGTGGTTTAGCGGCTGGTGCTGTGGTTGCAGGGAAGCAAGTTGTGAAGCGGTATGTGCCCATATGAGAGGGAAGATATGGTTTGGTGCTGAGAGTGTTGTGTCTAATTGGAAGACTCTGTTCCTTGTTGAAATTTTTGATAGGAGAAATGTTTGAATTGATAGGTTTCGTATGTCTTGGAATCACAAATTTGATAACTTTTTGGTTTCTTGATGTACAAATCTCTATGTCATAACTCATAATGCAGATCACTTTGATGAATAACCTGCAAAACCCTTTTTTCATTTATATACTGATAAAAGGTCTTAAATCTCAATAGTTTTCTGATAAATTTGCTATTTTTCATTGCTAATGTGTAATCGTTGTGTTGTATCAGACTTACGTTGAATCACTATTTTTTTTTTTTGTCATCTTGTTAACTGGGATTGTTTGGAGTGTTCACATAATCGTTGTCCTCTGTTATTACCAGAGTCTAATCAGGTTTATGCCTTCTCTTACAGTATTTGCCGTTGCTTAGAAAACATGTTTTGTTACAGAAGTTCTTGAAATCGATGGTCCAATGAAAATAAAATAAAAACTCTTCTTTAAAATTGTTGCAATTACATGACCAAAACTAGAATTTGTGTTTCATATACAAAAGATACGGGAACTCCACACACACATTATGGGAGATCACCCCAATCAACTTTGGAGGGAGCACAACTCATAAAAGACCAACGATTGCCTTTGTTTTGGCTTCCATGTGATCTTGGAGGTCGACTTCTTCTTCTTTGGAGATTGCCGTCGATCTCAGCTACTTCCATTGTCAGCAGCTTCTGCTTGATCTACGTCGAATTTTTTTTTTGTCAATACTCAATACGATTTTCTCATTTGATCCTCTCTCTACATTGCAGAGACATGAACTGAGAATCTTCTGTAGTAAACACTTTTACCTACTTTTCACTACTCAGTGTGATATTTTTTCATGTGTGCAGCAAAACAAGACTATGTCTTTATATGTCTCTTAATCAATCCAGTTAGTACAGTCTGTGCTTATTGTAAGAAACTCACCTGAGAGTAAGGAGTTGGGGAAAGTGGAACTGAATTGTGAGCGTCTGACACATGAGATGTTCTGTCTTGGACACGTTCACGATCCTCTGTTGCAAACTCTCTTAGCCTGTTGAGAGCTGGTAACAGAACTGAAGCAAGATCAGGTCTGTCCTTTTTCCTCAGCTCACAGCACTGCAATCCCAATTTAGCCAGCTCCAGAGTCTCTTCTTCAGGCCATTCTGATACCGTTGGATCCAAAATCTCTTTAAGCTTTCCATTTTCAATCGCCATCTCTACTTTATGGCCTAACCCCATTGCAGGCATGGCTGTTATGATTTGCAGAAGCACCACACCAAAAGAGTAGAGGTCAGATTTCACTCCAAGCAATCCTGTTTGCTGATACTCAGGATCAATGTAACAAAATGTACCTGTTGAGAAAACAGAACATCAACATTTGTTTCCATGTTATGATTGATATACAAGAAGAGATTGGACGATAAAGAATCTTACCGGCTGCAGAAGTCATGTGATAGTTACTGGAAGTATCAGACACAGAGGGAGGTACAAGACGAGCTAGACCGACATCACTGATCTTGCTAGTGAAGTGTCTGTCGAGTAGAATGTTTGCTGGCTTCAGATCACGATGCACTAAAGGCTCAGGCTTTGCCTGGTGAAGGAAAAGAAGCCCTGTGGCGATCTCAGCAGCGATTCTGAATCTTGCTCTCCATGAAAGTGGAGGTGTGTTGTTTTTGCAGAAGAGACGATCTTCAAGTGTACCGTTTTCCATGTACTCGTAAACAAGACAACCATACTCAGGACAAGCACCGAGGAGGATCACCATGTTAGGGTGTCTCATACTACTCAGAACCTCAATCTAGTAAAGAAACATACGTGTCAAGCCAGGACAAGAAAGAAAAGAGAAAAGCAAGATAAATATTTTCACATTACCTCTTGTTGGAATTGTCTTAGTCCCTGTGTGATACCAGACTTCAAGATTTTAATGGCGACAGAAGTGTAATCAAGAACAGCTTTGTAAACAGGTCCATAGCCTCCTTCACCAATCTTTAGAGCATCTGAGAAGCCATTTGTTGCACCTTCAACATCTTTGATACTGTAACGTCTGTAAGAGACATTGTTCACCAGTTTTTGTTTCTCCAACTTGGCTTGCATCTCTAGTAGTCTTCTCTTTTGGCTCTCCATTATCGCTAACCGCTTTGCTATTTCAGATGCTTGGATTGCAGACTGCCTTTTCTGCTTCTCCTCAGACAACAGCAATGCTCTTGGCAGCTCTATTGCTTCCTCTGACCTTCGAGTTTCGTTGGCTCCAAGTGCTTGAGACTACACAATTCAATCCATATCTGATTATGATTTAAACAACATTTTCATCAACATGATGGAGGGAGGCATTGGTTAAGAATAGCTTACGCTTTCTTTTTGGTTCAGAGTGTCCTTTCCCTTTGAGGCATTAAACTGTTTCAATTCAAGTCTCAATCTCCTCACCTCTGCTTCAAGATTTTGGTGCTGAGAAAACACATCGCAAAAGAATATAAACCATGTCAACATTCTGAAAATCTTGGACCAAATCTTACATTGTTCCTCAAAAACTTTACCTGTTGTTCCACAAAATTTCTCGCAAGTGGACTTTCCTGTGCATTAGTCATTTTCAAGAAAGAAATATCAGAACGGTAAAGAAGCTGAGAGGCTAGCAAGAATGTGATAATACTAACCGTGGATGAAGAAGAGATGGAGCTTCCATTGGTAGTGGAACTTTCAGAGATGGTGTAAGAACTCACAGTTGATACCACACCGTAACTACCATTCTCGGTCTCTGACTGAGAAATCTCACTCAGAGATCGCGGCGGCGAGCTGTGAGGTGAATTGGATTGAGAGAAATCTGGCTTGGATATCTTAAGGTGAGCAGTAGATACAGATGATGGCCTGTAAAAATATAAACCAAATCAAAAAAGGCATTCTTCACTAAGCCAATGGTTAGAAGAATTGAGATTTACCTCTCTGAATCACTGGAGTTAAAGGAGCTTGTTGGCTCGAAGTTGTACAACAAAGAAGAGAGAGCTTGTTGTTTTTGAAGTTTCTGAGGATGACTCGCTGGTCTGCTTTTTAAAAGCTTACCTTTTGACACAACAAAGACGCCACAAGACTCTGGAGTCGTTTTAAGCAAAGTGGTGGGCACATCGGGACTCATAAACTTCCTGATCACACAAGAGAGAGAGAGAGAGAGAGAGAGAGACTGATGTTTAGCATTCATAAGAACCAAAAGTTGAGATGATATTGGTGAGAACTGAGAGAAAAGAACGAACTTGAGGAAGGCATTGTGGGTAGATGCACCAACCACGAGATTTGATATGGAGTTGTTGTTGACGTAGTTGACAATAGCATTGGAGATTTCAAGATCACGAAGAAGAATCTCTTTCGCTATAATCTGAGAAGCGTGTATATATACAATAATGTCATGAATATGTGATGAAATGAATAAATAATAAGTGATTTGTTGCAAGAAATGATGGATCACTAACTCCTTTTCGAGCGCAGAATCCTCTGAAAGGAAGAAAAAACTGATGTGCCTCGTCATGATTGTCATGTTGTAAATGTGGTCCTGTGTTCCCTTCTGCAAAAACAAATTCATAGTTAGGGTTCTTTGAGCATTGTTTGTTTCAATGATGGAGATCATGAGCGAGAGATGTGTCCTTTACGTTGAACGTGGAGAAGGACGCATTGTGGAGAATCGGCAACGATATTCTCAACGGCCCACTTCAATGCGTGTTGGCTGTTCTTGTCCTTATCAATGGCGATCGCCGTGATTATGCTGTTGTCTACTCTTCTTGCAGACATGTTAGAGACTTGTTTCTCAAGAAACCTGAATTACTTTTTTTCACAAGCAAACCATAATATATAACTCTATGTCTTTTTCACTAACATGTAAAACCAAAATCGATTGTGTTTGGTTTCTTTCGTTTGGCTCTGCAGCTTCTGAGAAGAAACGATGAACAAGAAAGAAACAGATTTTGTATTGTGAATGATGAAGTTTGAATGGTTTTACAGTTTTTGCTAATTCTGGAGGGGTTTTTCTCAAACAAACTCAACAGTCTTTTGAACAAACAAACTAAAAGGGAAATGTTTTTGTCACAACTCCCAACTTATCTTTAGAAGGTGATATTTTGGGATGTTGCTGTTGAGATCGAGCTTATAATAAATAGTTTCCGGTTTGAATCGGACTATTATTTTCTTATCTTGATAGTAAAATTAGTCAGGCATGTCCTCCTGTCATATGTTTTAACTTATAATTGAATTGCTTGATCACATTTATTAGTGTTTTGTAATTTGACATAATCACATTTCTTATCTTGTCTACATATATAAAACCTTAACTATTGTTGTTGATTGTATTTTTCACTATTCTCGATTTGTATTGATTCGTTATTTCTTGTTTTCTCCTATAAATACATATGAATACAACCAAATTTAACCTTAGTTTTATGAGACAACGCCACCATTTAATTTGTGTAAACCTCTGTACAAACAAACAAGCCACCCGTCGTATATACTCACACAGTCACACTATTGATAAACAAGAAAACAATGCTTAGGGGCCCTGTTCGTTTTTTGATCTAGATGTAATATCTAGATTCTATTGTTCGTTTTTAAATTCAACTTTTGAATTTAGATGCAAAGTTCTTTATTTATTTATGAATTTGTATCTAGATGCAAAATATATCAAATCACCACAGAAATATATGTTTTAAAATTAAAATTTCTATTTATACTGAAAATAGTTGTATAATAAATAATTAGAAATTAAAGGAAAATACAGATTTGGCGAGAAAACTTAAATTTATGATATTGGTGAAAAAATGCGATTTTACTATTTTGGTGAAAAAACTGGTTTTGTATTTTTAGTAAAAAAATGATGTTTTACGGTTTTGGTGGAAAAATGCGATTTTACGATTTTACGGTTTTTGCAAAAAAGTGATTTTACGTTTTTGGCGGAAAATGTAATTTTATGATTTTGGTAAAAATGCGATTTTACGGTTTTGGCGGAAAACACGATTTTGCGGTTCTAGCGGAAAATGCGATTTTAAGATTTTGGCAAAACAACACAATTTTATAGTTTTGGCAGAAAAAATACGATTTTGTGATTTTGGCAGAAAAAAAAATAATTTTACGGTTTGATGGAAAAACGTAATTTTACGGTTTTGACAAAAAAAACATGATTGTATTATTTGGATATGTTTTAGTCTTTTTGTTTTAAGATACAAATGTTGCATCTAAACTCTATTTTTGTAGCATCTCAAATACTTTATCTAGATGATGCATATGGATTTGGGATATTATCGATTTTGAATCTATAGGTGCTGCATATGGATTTCAAGTTTTTGGTGATAATGAACATTATTTCAGCGTCTGAGTATTAGATACAACATCCAGATCTACAAATGAACAGGGGCTAGTATTTTGATTTTCGTCAGGATCAATCAAAGAGCCACGTGGGCAAGTAGAAATCGGAATTATTGCAAAAGTTTTGACTTTTATAAAAACAAAACACGTTGCATTTTCTCATTTACACAGCCAAAAGAAAGAAGAAAAAAAGAAACTAAAAGTAACAACGATCAAATATTTGTTTTATTAGTTGTCGTCTTCCATCTTTTCTCTTCCTAGCTAGCCATATCACCGTATCTTATACGTCTCTCGAAACATGATTAGTTTTAAGATAATTCAGTTAAAATACCATATATAATATTTGCTTAACTAATACATATACTACGCGTCAAATTTTCATTCTTGAATTCTATATTTTTGCTTAACTAATACATATACTACGCGTCAAACTTTCATTCTTGAATTCTATATTTACCAAGGTTTTTATGTTTGTTATTACTATTTCTCTTATCTATTTTCTTATTCTATATATAAATTGAATGAGTCATATTTGTTTTGATTTCACAAAAATATAACCATTTATGATTGTGATGAATATTATATATGCAAAATCTGAATTTTGCTAAACCCATACACATATATTGACGTGTCAAGCCTGCATTTATGATCATGTCTTATTCTGTTATATTTTATCCATTTGATATACATTATACATGGCTACTTATAATTCACTTATCTATATTTCTTTTATCTCTATATAAACTATATCTATTCACCTTATAATTAATTCTATATAGAGCCATAACCATTGTACATATTACATATCTTATTATATAAAGCAGAATGCGCGCGACGTGGTTGCGACACGTAGGATTTTTATAACTCATATGATCGCGACATGTGTTTTAAATAATTCTAAAAGTATTAAGATCGTGACATGTGTCATGAAATAATGTCATGAAATAAGAAAAATAAAAAATAATATATATAAGACCAACCAAAAATCAGTAAAACATGAAATAAACAATATACTTCCACTATGAAAAGGAAAAAAAAACATATTCCTACTACAAAAAGGAAAAAAATAAAAATAAAAATGAAACAAATATTTTAAAAAAATTTAAAAAATATTTCTATCTCATTAAGAAATAAAAAATCATGTCTGTAAAAGTTCAAAATATCAATGAAAAATATTTAACTCTAGATCAGTTGGATTGA
>OVBJ01000524.1:0-52055 GCA_900406535.1 Noccaea bulbosa | reverse complement strand
AACGACTTTTTTGGGTTCGAATTAATTTTACATTCAATTCAAAAAAAAAAAGAATATCACTCATTAGAAAATAAACGCTATCGCTCTGTAATTAGCTTGAGTGCCAGATTGCCAAGAATTGGACAACAGCATACATTCTTCATTGTTTTTCACCTTTTCTAACTAGCAATGTAAGTGATTAACACCATTAATTTAAATTACTTTAATTTTCTCCCCGTAAAATCACACATTTTATTTGTATTTCATGTCGAAGGAAATGACATTACATATACTTCATTATTTAGAAAAGTTTTAAATCATGTCATCGTAGGTCCAAAGACATGTACATAAGCATAGGTTAATCATAACACGATCAGCCCATTTTAACGAGCGAAAGAATAACAATAGCGTATCGAGGGGAGCTGACATAGAAGTACTCTCCCACGATATTTGCATACCTTTCAAAAAGCTCGTCCATCACATTTTGGCCGAAAATAGGTTCTAGCATCGGCTCGACCACGGCTCGTATGGTCTTAGCTACTCTTCGTCCACTCGCTACGGCTTCGGGTCTGGAACGTACTGGGTCATAACTCTCCTCGGTGATAATCTCACCTTCCCAATCAATCGGACTTATCTCAAGCCTATCGATCGAAAATGACCCTTCTTCCTCTATCGCCATTTTCAACTCTTCCGAACTTGCAGCATAGTAAGGAGCGTTGAAAGCATGGATCTTCTCTTCCTCGATGATACCCTTTAGATGAAAATGTAAGAAAACACCTTTTTAGTTATTGACTTATAGATTACACTTGATTGAGTTATACTACCATTTGCTCCAATAATCTTATTGTTGGGGCTCTATTAATCCGATAATTTAAATCTTGTTGGAGCAAACCCAAAATTAGCACTAGTTTGATTAAATGTCTAGAAAATTATAGGAAACAAAAAGTCTTTCATGGTTTTAGAGAAAAATCTAGGGTACAATAATTGAGTTCTAAACAATTATGTTAGAAATATTTTGCTATTTCAATAAAGAAATCAAGAAATGGTATTAAACTACCAAGATATTAATGTCTTTTAACACAAAAAATTACCAAGATATTATGAGGTATTTTCTAATTATGAAGAGGCTATAGTTATTTACTTTCTTACCTTACTACTTTTATCATCAAGAAAAAATTTCTTCCTTAGCCTTCTTAATGTTTTCTCCCCAAAATTTATCTATTAGATTTTCTATATTTATTCTTTCTTTTTTGGTAAAAGGTTTTTCTTGATTTTCTATATTTTTCACAAACTATCTAAGACTTTTTTTCAATTTCTTTTTGGGTATTGCAATTTCAAGTTACACTCCGCACTATCAAAATTTTCCATATGGTATCAAGCTAATTTTATATAATATTGTATCAATTTTTCCCTACATAAATTGACTAAATTATATCATTTGAGAAAACTCAACAAATTTGGAAAAGAACACGTGGGCCACAATCAATACTAGTAGCCTAGTAGGACTTAATTGGTCGAGTAACGTGCCACGGTCAGATCCTTATAGAGTAATATGGGCCATATATAACCCTAGGAGACTATTTATGTTGGTTCATATTAAAGGTAAACATATACTACAATATACAACACCATACCTCATTGGCCATGGACATAAGAGCTTGAGCTAGGAGTTCCCACTGATAACAACTCTCTTCGGTTGTAGGATCCGCTGAGCTTCTACCGAGGAATGATAAAACCATTCGGCCTCCAGGGACCAACTCCTCAGAACGTGATCTCAGAAACACTGAGAAATCGGTTTGGAATTGAAGAGCATAGGCTTTATGTGCACACTTAGAACTTGTCTTTGATATGTATATTTTCCCTCTGTTGTCAAAATCACATGTCATGACCACCCCATCTTCCTTCTCCACCTCACCGCATGGAACCTTAAATTTGGATGATAATTAAACTGTTTGCAGGTACTATCCTCCATACAATGTGTGATATTTTGATATAATGAAAATTTATTGTGGAGGACCACATTCTTAGTTTCTTGTGTGTGTGTCTGTGTGTGATGTGTGGACCACTAGGTTTTTTGCTTCCTTTTTTTCGTTTTGGTTTCTCGAATAAGAAAGATTCACACGCACTAAAATTTCGTTTAATAAAAGGTATATTACTTACTGGCGTAATATTTTCTCGGTCCTCTACCGTGAAATAATAAATAATTATTACCGATAGAAAACTTTATAATTTTTAATAAAAAGAAAATTTGGTCATAATAGATTTGATAATTCATTTTTTCAGAACGGTAGTTAGCAATAAATTTTCGAAAGATACTATCGAAAAAATATAAGGTTGTAAAATATATATATATATATATATATATATATATATATATATATTACTAAGTGAAATTCCGCTTAGAGAATTAGAAAACAGACCTTAGACAACCAATGTAAACTAGAAGAAGAATGCACAAAGTGAAGGCTCCGGCGAGGAAACAAACGTCCATAGAAGGAGCCAGGGACCGCCGACACAAAACACGATTCTCCTCCTCCGCGACTGAACCCTAAACCCTCCTTGTTATTATTGTCTCTCTTATTAAGCCGGTAGTAAAACTCCGGCAAAGAAGCAAAAATGGAGTTGAAGTCATTGCTAGGGAGGTCATTGAGAGAGATTCTGAGTTCAGGGTCCGGGCGGTTGAGGTCAGGACACAAGTTGTGGATTGTGTCAATGATGTTGGAGATGGACATGAGACTATTGGGACCGGAGGAGCAACCTAGGTCGGCGATTCCAATGCTCGAAATTTCTGAGTTGCTCATCATTAGCTTCTTTAATGCCTCATCCATTACTCTTCTTCCTAGAGATATTATGTTGCTCTGCGAGATCACATACACATATTAATATACGCTTGCCATTAGATATTTAGGTCTATAACAAAAACACATATTTATGAGATATGTTTTTTGACATTACTCATAAAATATGTACCCAAAACTATTATGAATAATGTTTTTTGATATGGAATTCAACCTGAACGACGGAGTTTTTGGCATAACTTGTTTCACCATTTCCTTTGTTCATGTGAAGAACTCGCATTACTCCCATCTCTCTTTCTCTCTCTTTCTCTATGTCTCTTTCTGACACAAGGTTAATGAAGATAACAAATGATGTTGGGTCGATATATATAAGGAAAGAGGGAAACAAGAGTGCAATTCTATGACAGCCACTTGCATCTTATGTAGGATGAGTTTATCTCTCCATACAATACGGTCTCTACTACGAGTATCCTATATATTGACGACTAAGTTAAACCGTATCCACACGTACAGTTTCAATCCGGTTGGAGGAGAAGTATAAGTATATTTTTTGGTTGATAAAAAAGAAATCCATTTGTGAAAAACCTGTTCTAATTTTAGGTTTTGAGAGATTATGTATCAAAAGGAAAAATATGAATAATCGTAGTCTAATAGTCAATCTCGTGTAATTAACCAATAACCACATCTGATTCCATATGGCTTTCGGAAAAACTAAGTTCATACACATTTTTAATCAGTTAAAAGAATTAATCGCTAACAAGGTTACAAGGGTCATGGAAATCGGTCTACTCAGTTTGGGTCCACTTAGTATTTGTTCTTCTCTTAGTTTAGAGGAACTGATCGTTGACAATAATTAGGGGATCGATTCATTGTGTTTGTGATTCTTTGTACGGTAAATGTATAGGTACTATTGATATGAGTAATCTAGCTAATAGAAAAAGTTGAATGTAAAACTATACCACACAAAAAAAACAAAAAAAAAAAAACTATTTTTCATCTAAACGGTCGATGGTTTAAAATATGAAAATTGTTGATAAGCTACGAAAAACTGACTTAGATGAGAGAACCTTTTTTTATGTAAAATTATAGCAAAATAAGATGCGTGTTTCCGAAGTGTTCGATTTGATTTCTCTTGGAGANTGGAAAATTTTTTTTTTTTTTTTTTTTTTTTTTTCGTTAGGTCCACAAAAAAAGACTTGGACCTAATATTTTTTTCTAATTGATGGTAGAAACATCCAATTCCCATTTTCGGATCATTTATTGACAGTTGGCACTAATACGAGGTTGTTATATCATTTAAGCTCTCACATTTCTTTTAGATACATGAACTTATTAGGACAAAATTCAAAACAAATTATAGAATTCCAAAGCCAACAAGCAAACTACACACGTCTTGGTATATTTCTAACTGATGAAGGATTCGTGTTTATCGACATGCCAACTTCTATTTACGTAGTTACACTACTTCAAGTCTTGTTTCTTTTTNATTTTTTTTTTTTTTTTTTTTTTTTTTTTTTTTTTGAAAAGGGGCATAATTCATAGGTTTAGTTACACTATTCTATAATGAAAAAAGCAGAACCAGTTATAGGTTTTCAATTAATTGTAATTCAGATTATAAGTTTCTAACTGATGTGTTCAAGGATTTTTCTTAACCGACTCCATCCTAGTATGTTAAACNGCAGGTTTTTTTTTTTTTTTTTTTTTTTTTTGGGATAAAAGTAGATAGCTTAGTTGGTTTTGTCTTCTCGAGTATTTAAGGTAGGCGAAAAAGACCAAATTATGTCACTTCTCGAGACCTTTTTTTACCCCAACATCATCATCGCATGGCCCCTTATTATTTTATAAATAGTTATAGGTTTTAATAATGTCAACACATACGAGTTGGCGACCTACTTTTATAAGAATCCGCTTGATCAACACAAGACAGAGGCCCCAACTCAATACATAGAAAATATGAGGTCAGTTATAGGCATATTTGCAGTTTCTGAGATAGATTTTGGTTTTTGTTTTTCTAGAAACCATTTTTTTCCCAATCAAGTTTTTTGCTAAAATGATTACCTATTTTTTTAGGAAAACCAGATTTTCAAAATAACTTCCTATTTGTAAGCAAAAACCAAAATCCACATTTTTTTTGGTTTTCACTCCCTCTAATATATCGACAATCACTTTTTAATTTCTAAAGATTTGTTTTTTTATTTTGTTATTTTCACTCATCAGTATTATTTACATAAATTTATAAATCTCATATTTTTATTATATACACAGAAAAATCTTGTAATGTTTTCAGTATAATATTTTGTAAAAAGTATTTTATTTAGTATTAAATTATATATTTATTTTAGTAAATTTTCGAAAATGTAAAACTGAAAATTAAAATTCATAAAAAATCAATATTTATATTATTAGGAAATAATTTTTGACCATATTGTCTAATAGTTTTCTTAAAACAATAATAATAAGAAATGAGTTTTCTTATTAATTATTTTATATATATTAACAAATTTTTAACACTTAAAAATAAAAGAAAAAAACATCAAACATATCTATTAAGTCAAAGTCATTTTATAAATAAATATATATACAAAAAAACTAAAAACTAGAAAAATCACCAATCAAGTTTTTTAAAAAAACTAAAATCTACAGTAAAATCAAAAACCAAAAGCTAAAAACCAGAATCTAAAATCTAAAAACTAGTAAAACATTCATGGCCTGAATAAAGATCGATCCGAATTAAAAAAATATATCATTTGACTTATTTTCGCTTGGACCACGGCATATGATTCGTGGAACATGTTAAATCAAATTGTATCCGAATTGTTGTTCCTGGCGAACAAATTTGTGAGAGAACACATTATTATGTCACGTTTATGGCTGTTCCACTATAAAACAAGACGGTCTGTGATATTGGTATAATGGTATCTAACAACGAATTGGTAAAGTATCGACAATAAAAGGAATATTCAATCTATTAACTCTTTCGTTTATTTTGGTATTTATTTCTTGCAAGCAAAATATCAAGCCACGTACCTGGTGCAGAGCCGTGCCAACACTAATAGAGGCCGTAGGCGACACACGTGGTCACAATATTAAACAAATTTGATAACAACTATTTTTCATTTTCTATCTTCTAAACCAAAAAACAAAATACATTAATCTTAGAAGTAAACTGCATTTTTCCATAAATAACATGATACAACAAAAAAAAACGATGGAGAGAGCAAGCTTATCAATGAAAATAATTATATAAGACTTTAGAAGAAAACGTTCGACATGGCAATTAAATATAAAACGGGCAACACTACTAACTATAGTTATGTAACTTATTTTTTTCTTTTTTTTTTAAAAGGAAGGATTCAGGCCTTTTGGCCCAGTTTTGCTAATACCTTAGAGCATTTCCACTGTATATCTCTATTTTCAACTCAATAATAAAGGATTTAGAAAATATAGATGGAATTCTCTCCAATCCACCTCTATTTTTAACTCAAAAATAGAGATCTCTATTTTTTCATCTCTATATCCACTTTTTCCTCTAAATATAGAGTAAAAAGTATAAATCTCTATTATTGAGTTAGAAATAGAGGTAGATCGGAGAGAATTTTACCTCTATTTCCTAAATTATTTATTATTGAGGTGAAAATAGAGAATAAATTGAGGTGAGTTGGAGATGGTCTTATTACATGGCGGAAAGTATCTCTTCCACCGAAAATCGAACTAGGAGCACAACAGGACTAAACCTGTGCGCTTAAACCACTAGCCAATTTCATCCGATGGTTTTTTGTAGTGTTTTTAAATATAATATTTCATTTATATCTGATTTATTGTTAAAAGTGTTTATAAAAAGAAAAACAAAACATGAATTAATGCAAGTATACGTATTACGAACGTACATATATATGTCTAAAGTTTATTAAAATATATGAGTTTAGAATCTAATATTTTTATAATATAATTATTTTCAATAATTTTTAAGAATTTGTGGCCGTAGGCCAGCATTTCTTATTTACCAAAGTAGGCACGGCCCTCCTTATCCGTCATTGTATGTCATGCTTCTGTTTTTTGTTAATAGAGGGATTTTCATTAATTAAACTTAACCATTAAATAACATAACTAAACATAAAAAAATATTAGAGGAGAAAGGATTAAATTTTGGCTTAATTTAATGAAAGCTTTTAGAATAACTTTTTTTTTTTTGGTCAAACAAAGATTGCATTAATTTAAGAGAGTTTTATCCCCAAACGGAGATGATACAAACGGCCACAAAGAACCAAACAAACCAATGCATCAGACCACAGATTGGTCGAGCTCAAGGTTAAAAAAAATAAAGCACAACAACTCAAAAAGAGATAAGATGATAGATGGGAGCATACAAGCTCAACCAAAGTAGTAATCAGAACAAAGCAGCAGGTGTCGTCTTGATCGAGACCACCAAGAGGAGGGATAAACACCTCCAAAGTCAAGAAGGTCAAACCGTCACCAATATCAATTGATGATCAAGGCACGAAGTGGCTCTTGGTTACTGCTCCAAATAGAACAGCCTTCAATCTGATGCTCCCTGTAACTAAACCACTCAACACGAGTGAAGCATTCGGGAGGAGAATAAACTCCTTGACGGAGAGATGAGGACTATGGAAATCCAATTCGAGATTAAATGGAGGGATGCAACAAAGGCATTTCTTTCCACACTGCCACATAGAAAAAAAACATGAAGCATAACCCGTCACATAGAAGACGGAGAGTAGTCTGCATACTGCAGTAAGGGAACACACTAAGGCGTTAAAGGAGCCACGAATGGGCCACAAACTGGGATCCAATCTTGAAGACAAGACTCTCTGTTTTCCGAAAACCAGAGCTAACCATTCCTCTAGAGTCCTAAGGCAATCCACAGTGGAAAAAGCAGGAGACAAGGAGGAGAAAACCTGGGGGAGCGAGAGGGGAAAGGCGAAGCGAGGGGATGTGGAAGTGTCGGCTTTCTTGGGCACCATCAAAGGATGCAGAAACGACATCCACATCACGTCTGACGAGTCTGACGAGACCGGTGATGTACGCAGGTGGAGAGCAACAATGAGGTTGTGGTAGGGCACAAAATCCCGGCGTCGCAGAGGAGCCACACCTACACCGGGGGCAAAAATCGTATCTAGGAGGGGATAATAACCCAGCTCCAGATCTTGAAAACGCACTTGCGGAGAGGAAATGGCAGCGATGACCAAAGGGAGAAAAGTAATGAAGGAAGAGGTTGTTGGATCTGGAGATTGACAGCGGGACGGATAGAGAGGATGAAAGGCTGAGACGCAGCTAGGGGAGGCGGATTGGCAGGCGGAGAGAACTGGAGGAAGGAGAGGGTCAAAAGGAGAAGCCTTCGTAAAAAGAGCTGAGGAACAAACAACTGGCGGCGGTTCCGGATCTGGATCTGGGGGAGGAGAAGGAAGTGATGGAGCCACAACCTAAGCAAACCACAAGAACGACATGGGAGAAAGGAAGAGGAGGACGAAAGGAGAAGATTCTCGCCGGCCGACGAGAGGCCTCACCGGCGGCGGCGCAAGGAAGAAGCAAAACCCTAGTCGCACTAAAAATCGCTTTCTGGAGAGAAAACACGTTTTTTTTCTCTCCTTATTCTATCCTAGCTTTTAGCTTTTAGAATAACTAAAAACTGAAAGTAAGATGACAAAAAAAAGAAGAAAAAAGTGAAGCTCAGTTTTTGAAACGACGACCGCCACAGACAACTGTTTCATTTTTTCCATCTTTTAGGAAGGTGAAAGAGATGAAATATCATCAACACTAGCACCAGATATTGTCAAGAGTCCACTCTCGTCACCAAACTAAGGTCTGGTTAATTTTGTATCTTCAATCATCTTAGACTCAGTACCAACGTCAATTTTGGCTATTATAAAGATCAATTCTTTCAGAGGTTCCTCCTATGTTGCTCTGTCGCCATCATCCTCCTGGGCAGCAAAAGTCAAAGCGCCTATTTCGTGGGTCACTTATCATGTTTTCTCCGAGTCTGGCATTCCAAGAGTTTGTATACCAACTGCTATTTTTAAGGAAGGAACTGTTCGACATTGTGAGTTTGTAGCTCTTACTTTTCTTGACAAAACTCTTTCCATAGGAAAAATTCATGCATTTCTATCTTATCTTTGGGGTAAAAATAAAAATAAAAATCGAAATCTTCTCAAACCCTTCAGGAACGGTTGTTGCTCGTGTCCAGTTAGAGATAATGAGACTAAAAATTCTTGAAGTCCAACTCTAGCATATTGATGAAGATGCTTTCATTACCCAAGAATGGTCATATAAGTTCTCTTACTCTAAACCAAATTTGAAAGCAATTCTAATTTCGGTTAGATTCAATAATGTTGCTTGTGATTTGATTACAAAAGCTGGTTTATATCATATTGGTGGTGCTCTAGGTCATCCAGTTGGTGTTAGAAATCTCCACAGAGAAAGTTCAGACTAAAGTTAATTTGTCCAAGCCATTATCCAATCTCTTCGAAGTGGAGACGGATGAAGGAGATATTATCACTCTAGATGTGTCTTATCTCAAACTACCTCCTATCCACAGTGTCGGATCATTGGACATCGTGATTTTGCTTGTACCATGTTCAGTTACTCTCCCAAAGCTAAAGTGCAGAGGACAGTTGTCAACTCAATTTTAATGAATCCAGAATCGCAAAGCATAATAAATGTTACTGCTCCAATGATTTATGTTTCTACCGTTTCCACTGTATCAGAGCACATACAATGGAGAGACTGGATGAGTTTCTTTAGCAAAAAAGAAAAAAATAAACAAAACATTTATCTACATGTGCGCTGACGTGGCGTCTACGTGGAGAGGCTCAACGTGATGAGTCTCTTCCCGAAAAAGTTTTGACTTAGTTTCTCTGACAAGTTTCTATACGTGTCACAACCCGATTGGTTGTTTTATTTTAAAGAAACTATCTTTCCATTGTATGTGCTCTTAACAACTTCCTTTTCTCCCAAGAAAATCCCCGACTCTAAAAGTGGGCAACATAGATATATGCCATAGGCTCATTTAAAACAAAAAAAAAAATAAAAATCTTCATAGAAAAAGACTCATCTAAAAAAATATATATTCTTAATTAAAAAGCCTTAAATATTGTTTTTGCCTTGGGCGCTATTTTAAATTGAGCCGGGGCTGCCGCTACAGAACAGATTTCTATGCAAGTGTTGTTGCCACACCAGATCGTATCTTATCTCTATGTCATGCTTTTTCCTTTTCATTATTATCTATTAAAATGAAGAAAACAGAACAAGAAAGTTTTGTGAACCATGTGGTATGTGCTGCCAAGTAAATTTCCGACGCGAATAGATAGCCAAATGAGGTTAGTAATTTCACGTGAACATTCTGCTTCGCGTTCTGACAGTGATCATCTTTACTCTTTATATATACAGAGGGGATTATTTGATATATGTAAAGTCTTAGATCTCTGATTAATTCTTTTTTTTTGGGCTTATATATCCTAACTGTTAAAAACTCTAAAAGCAATATTAAAATACAAATATTTTTCTTATTATGAAATCGTTTACAATATTATCTCAACGGATAGAACGGCTACATTTTTATCGTGACTCTTAACAAAAATAAAATGTATAAATTATCCATAATCTAAAATTTAATACTCCCTTTATTTTAAAATGTATGATGTTCTAGCTAAAAGCCTCATATAAAAAAATTTATAAATGTTATATATTTTTATATAAAATTATTACTTAATTTTTCATTATGAACAATCTAACCAATAGAAACAAATACTACATAACATAATTAGTCATGACTTATTAAATAAGAATTAGTTGTACATAAAAATCTGAAAAAAAAAATCAAATAAATGAAAAAAGAAAAAACTTCTAAAACATCATATAAAATGAAACAAATAGAGTATATAAGTTACCTTGTTTTTGGTGCTCTCATGCTTTTTTATGCAAACTTGGTGAGTGTGGTGACACATAAATCTCCAACTACATGATTCACACTACTAATTAAATATGGCCGCCACAAGTCCACAACCATTATAACGCCTTGAGACTTTGGTGAAAATAGGAAAACTATGAATGAGCTTTTCTGAATTAATTTATGTTACAATATTAAATTATCTACAAATATTTTGAATGTGACTTGAAACTTACTTTCCTAGTTTATTATAGATTATGGTGAACGAAATGACTCAAGTCCAACTCGTGTTCCTGTTTGGTGAGTTCTGAGGAGAACAAACTATCAAAGAAAAGGCAAAACATGTTTCTGGTGTGATAATTTGGCACACACGTTGGCGCAATGCTCTAATTTATTCATGACACTTAGCGCTATTTTTTTCAACAGATATTTTCTCTAAATTTATAAAGATGTTCTACTTAAATATAAAACAATTATAGATGATATTGTCGATAGCAACTATGACGGTATTTTCATTTGTTTTGCATAAATATTTTGGGTATGCATGTTAAGTAAAAAAAGAGAAGAAATTTGATTGTCGATTATACTGAAATTCATTAGATGACCCTATATAATATCTAAAAGAAGACTATGTAAACACACTGTGAGTGGCATCGAACTTCTATGTTTCATATCTTGATAGCTCTCGTGGTTAAGCATTTCGAAAACTAAAATCTTATACTTTTCAAATTTCGCATAATCTGGTTGTATTGTAGACCTCATAGTACAAAATCTCTTCTTAATCATGAACCGAACTACTTGCATAAAAAAAACATATCTCTTGACTTTAAAAGTTTTGTGGATACAAAGGCGTTGCTTATCAATTATCACATTTTGTATCTTTTATTCTGGTTGAATAAAAACATAAAGTCACTTTCATATTCGTTAAGTTTGCTTTAAACTTTCGTATAGATCTAAAATTTGACAGAGACTCATCAATCAGTGACCTAATTATATAATCTTGTTATATCAAATCATATTGTACGATTTCAAGATTCGATTCACACATCACTAAAAGTTAGGCTGAGCCTAATCAGTGTACTGCAACTCAACATAGCAAATAGAAAATAATATTATGTGACATGGTAACACATGAATCCTTATTTTAAGGGAAGATTGTATCATACAACAAGTAAAAGAGGTGAAGATATTGTACTAGAAACTTGTGACGAGTCCTTTGTTTGGTCATATAAACATGCAAGGACCATACATTATATGATTTTAGTTTGGTCGATGAGTCCTTTGTTTGTTCGATGAGTCCTCTTTCTTCTAACAAGCAAGGACCATACATTACAAATCCTGTTTACAAGTTACAACTCATAATTGATTTTTATGTTTCATTTTTTTTCTTTCTTTTTATGCTTTGAACAACCAATACAGAATCCAATGTAATAACTCATAAACACAATCCAATAGTATCAAGCAGATTCAAAAAGGACTTAACAAGGAAGAAATTAAACTGAAATCTCTCTGCAAGTTTTCTCTTCATCTTATATACATCAAAATCCACTAAAATCTTTGCTTTCAGACCTATTGTTGTCAATGTTCCATGCTCTATAATCAGATCGCTGAACAAGCAAATTTGTTTTGCTACTAACCTCGCAATCTTGAACGATCTCTTCACCAGCAGAACTTCTTTCTCTGCATCATATTTTCAAACCATCAAAACATAGAAACCGACATAGAATTAAGGTAGCGAAACTAGCTGCAAAAAGGAGACTAACCCGGTACTTAGCTTCCTCTTGTCGGTCTATGTAACCCAAAAGCTCTTCTTGCTTCAGTAAAGCCTCGTGCAATGCCTAAAAATGTTCATAATGACTCATTATCAGCATCATTCAAGGTTTAAGAATGATCAGATCATATATTTTTATACCTTTTTGGTGTTGATGAGCTCTGCTTCTAGTGCGTCCACGCGATAAACAGCAGCATTCAGCAACTCTTCTTTCTCATGAGGCATCTCTGATTTCCTCAAACGAAGGGTTTCTATCTGTTTCTCAAGAACGGCTACTCTGCTTAAAACAGAGGAAATGATAACTCTTTCAGTGATGTTTGGACGAGAAGGCGAAGGAGGACGAGATTCCCTTGCGAACGGTTCATCACAAATCTCATCTCTAGCGCTTAAAGAATTGAACTGTGAGTGTTCTGTAGTCTGTGGCAGAGCCAGAGACGCGAGTGTGAAAAACTTTACGAAGAAGGCAGTTAGCCACATCCAGATATGACGAACAGTTCCTGTTTTGCCCACATTTGATGTATATTGTGGACCTGGAACACATATATCCCATTATATGTCTCATTTTCACATGCTTTTGAGATCTAAGTGGTATTAATTTGGTTTCCGGTTTAACCTTGGGAAGCATTTGACATCTCTCGGGGCGGCCAAGCAACATCCACAACTTTGTCCACCATTGGTACACAGTCTTCATACTCAGATAGAACACTAGGACTTATTTTACCATTGGCCTTGATCTAAGATAAGCAAAATAGCATGTAAGGCCCGGTAATAGCTAATTTCTAACGGTTTTAGATGTCACTTTTGTATATGAAGTCGCTTACATTTTCAGAAACAGGAGTCAACTTGGGTACATGATTGTTCATAATTGTTCTCGGTGAAGCCATCTCATCCAATTCAGACCCTGACTCTGCTGTTGACGTGTCACCAACTTTCATCTGAACCAAGAGAGGGATACTAATACTATTACAGTCGCACAAAACACAAGAAACAAACTTGTGTTCCAGCTACCAAAAAAAACATTACCCCTTTATAACTCTGCTTATCAGATGAAGATACTTGGGAATCACTGCATAGGAACGCACCAGCATGCCTACATAACGTCCCACCACCGCGACCCATCTGCATGAAAGCTGAGAAATCATTAAGTGAACATATACAATACGTTTTATGTTTTTTGGTTTAACATTAGCACAACAGAAACATAATGAACAATCAAGACACAAGCACTTCACCTTTAGTATCTCAGGGTCTTTCCACGGCCCTTTATCAGATCTCATACAACCTCCCTTATCTTCACAAGTGCAAGTACCGCCGAGAAAATCTGGCAGCTGGCTGAACATGTTCCAAATATGGTTCAGATGTTTAGTTATATTCTGGAGCTATGATATGTAAAAAAAAAAAAAAAACACCTTACCTTGCATCAATCACCTCGAGTAGTTTGTTCTGATACTTGTTTCCTAGGACCTAATAAAAATCACATTGATGCAACTAAGTTTTCTACAATAAAAAAAAAAATGTGAAGGTAATGATATGTTTAAGTTACATCTATCTTCGAGACAGTCTTTGGATCAAGAAAAGATTTCACTGTGCCCCAAAGTAGCTTAAAACCAGGGCCAGCATTGATGATGAACATCCGGTGAAGTGTCTGCACATATATCAAATGTTAANACAAAAAAAAAAAAAAAAAAAAACAGATTTTTCTAGCCAACAATACCTCAGGGTAGTTATCATTATCAATCTTTTGCAGCTGTGTTATAAGTTCCCGCGCAGATTTAGTGAAATTCTTTAACCCCTGCAATACAACATACTCAGGCGATGCAGAGAGCTCTAATGAAACTTTTTTTTTCAAAAATTTTGTTTTTGAAAGAAATAAGAGAGAAAGACAAGTAAGTACCACGCCTTGGACGTCAAGAATTGTTGTACTGGAGTCAACGTGTCTCTTAGCAGCGATGCAACAAGCTGGGAACTTGACAGTTAGAGTTTTCTCAAACTCTCTAACATGATATCTCAAGTATCTCTCCAACGTAGTGACTTGCATGAGTTTGCTTGCGTCCACTCTTCCCAATCTTTCGATGTAAACAGGTCTTCCTTCTTTGTCAACACCATGATATCCCTGAGGGTAGTAATTCAGAACTTGATCCAATTCTGGAAACTCAAATTCCTAACCAGTGAAGAAAACAAAAAAAAAAAAAGCCAGTCAGCAATATTACAAGAACCTTTTGTGATTCTGGCACATGTAAAAATTAAAGTTTTACCTCCACAATTGTGTCTGTACCAAAATCCCTTCTCCATTGGATCATGTTACTCCACATCAACTTTGCTTTTCCAAGATCAAATTTCCTAGCGTAGAGAAATCTGCAGAAGAAACAAGAAAATGTCATAAAACATTGGCATGATCTCAACATCTATATAAAAGCCTTAAAAAGCTCTTCACGCCATTATTATAAGACAAAATGCATTCATACACCACTATAATGTTTGGCAAGAAAAACCGGAAAATGGTCTGACCTCAACATCATGTGATAATCATCAAGCGTTGGAGGGAGCAAACTATCAGAGATGAGTGATTGTCGGAATTCAGAGACAAATCGCAGTTCCTCGGCATCATGTGTGTCTTCGAAGGTGAGAGAGAGAGTCCGATCGATGCTTCTGGTCCTGCTTGGCCTTCTTCTCCTACTCAGAGATCGTCTGAATTTGCTAGAAGCCTTTGATGCTTTCTTCTTGAAAATCCCAATTCTGGTTTTCTTCTCGTCCTCTGAGACTTCGAAATCTGACTTCCGTTCTCTTCTCTCGTCATTGCTTGAGAAACCTGAGAGAACAACCATTATATGTATATACTCCAAAACCATTAAAAAAATGTAAATTCCACTCTCAAAACAAAACACAATCGATTAGTAACCCATACACCTGCTAAATCGAAGACATGTGAGAAAAAGACTTACAGGGTCTTGTGAATCGATCAAGAGGACCCGACATGATGAGAATCGGTCAACCTTGAGGAAAATCCAACAACCGAAACCTTTGGGACTCGGAGAATCCGAAAGAGAGAGAGAGAGAGAGAGAGAGAATGAAGGAAACGGAAACGGTAGATGAAGAAGTAACTGAGGAATTTATTAAATTTTTTGATCTGCAGTTATGTGAAATAAATGTTACGAAGTTAAGTTAATTTCATGGCCGCCGGAAATCAGAGACATAAATGTTGAAGATTCCCTGGTTTTTCGTCTGCCTCTTCGCTTTGATTTGCTTTCAACCACCAATACACGTGGCGATTAGTCTCTCATGTGAAAGCTCTTGGCGGGAAGTCGTTTCCAGTCGTTTTTGTACCAATAATATCAAACGTTCAGTTAATTTTTTTTGTAAATTGGTGTTGATTGTTTGCAGTTTCTGAAATAGATTTTGGTTTTTGTTTTTCTAGAAACCATTTTTTTTTCCAATCAAGATTTTTGTTAAAATGATTCCTTATTTCTTAGGGAAACCAGATTTTCAAAATAACTTCTCAATTGTAAGCAAAAACCAAAATCCACAATTTTTGGGTTTTACTCCCAAATATATCGAGAAACATTTTTTTTTTCTAAATATTTGTTTTTAATTTTATTATTTTCACTCATCAATATTATTTACATAACATCACAACTTATGATTCACAAGTCTCATACTTTTATTATAGACATACAAAAATCTAGTAATGTTTTGAGTTATAATATTTTTTGTAAAAAGAATTTTATATTAAATTATATATTTATTTTAGTAAATTTTTAAAAATGCAAAACTGAAAATTAAAATGCATAAAACACTTTAAAAAAAAAACCATTATTTATAATTATTAGGAAATAGTTTTAGACCATATTTTCTAAAAAATGAGTTTTCTTATTAATAATTTCATATATTTATATTTAAAAAAATGCAACACTTAAAACAGAAAGAAAAATACATCAAACATATATCATATTAATATTAAGTCAAACTCATTTTATAAATAAATATATATACCAAAAAAAACTAAAAACTAGAAAAATCACCGATCAAGTTTAAAAAAAAAACTAAAATCTACAGCAAAATCAAAACCCAAAAATTCAAAAACCAAAATCCAAAAATCAAAAACCAAAAGCCAAAAACCAGAATCTAAAATCCAAAAACTAGTAAAACATTCATGGCCTTAGATTTTTAAAACTGAATTTAACTAGAAGAAATTAACTTATACGTGCGGGCCTAGAAAATTCGGTCAGTAGAATAATTGTGGTAAAGGACAAATTGTCAAGAAACTAAAATACTTGTCGAGGGGTCCATCATGTAGACTTGATTCATTAAAATACTTATTTAAACCAGAGTAGCCTTTACTTACCGACATTACAGAAAGATCAATGTATATAATATGTACACATCACGGATTCATGATAACGCTAACATACGTTTTTATTTTATTTTAGGAATTTACTACGTGCACAAGTGTAGTAGATAGAGAAAAGTATTCTCCAATCTCCGTCATATGCGAAAAGAGGTTTCTTTGCAAGCTTTTCTTCTACCACTTGATCACAGTTTTTAGCAATGGCTTTCTTTATTATCTACATCAATTATACATTTTTTTATATACTTATTGTCTCCAACTCCAAGCTCCCTGATGAAAAAAAGATTACTGATTTTGCGCCTGCGTATATAAGCTATTGGATGAGCTTTTATTTTTTAACCATACCGTGTCATGTGTATTTCCTTAACTTGCGTTTTGCTTGAAACTGGCCAAGCTTGTCTCTCCACTCAGCTGCAAAAAAAAAAAAAATCATGGAACCCAAACAAGATATTGATCTTTGATTTTGACCCAAGAACATCAAAACCCACAAGAAACTTGCTCATATACATTATTGTCAATGAAACATTAAATTATGGAAACAGAGAAAATCCCCTCAGGGCAGAGAAGATTTTTATATCCATTGCGTTCAAAATATCGTTAAAATGGGGGAGACTGAGACTAAGCTTACCGGCTTCATCATAGCGTTCTTCATCAACAGCTTGCATCATGTGGCTCAATAGATCAAACTCTGTTGTATCGAGGCAAGGCTGACCATTTGGCCTACACAAGGATCACATAATGTTTTTACGTTTGTAATTGTCAAATTCACAAGCCAATGCTCTTAAATGAGTAAGTGGATCATAGAATTACCGGTCTAGTTCTGGAGATAATAAACCATCTGAAGCAGGTGTCTGCTTTGATAGCTTCCCGGACTCGATGACTCTCATTCCATCACTGTAAGCTAGATACTTGTTTACTTGGATAGGTACCTATGGAGTGACCATTGACCCCAATTTGTATCCGGTTAAGATGGAAACTGCTGTGTTATTGTTCCCTTATAAAAAGAAAGAATTAGTATTTGGTTATACCTTGCTTCTAACAGCTATGTTGATCGCATCTGAAGGACGAAGGTCGAAGCTCACACAATCAGACTTATCACCCACCTGAAGTATTATTCAGAGCAGAGGAAATGAAAATGACAAACTTTTGGAAAAATGCAATTCTAGGCCACAAGTTGCAAACCTTTGAAAGGTATAACTGGGCGAAGTATGCCTCATGAACTCTTCTGGTAACTCTAACCAGCCTAACCTGTAGAAAAAGTTAGTAAACGATTTTGTTTTGCTAAAGCCTAAAGAAGACAAGAGAGGAGCCACAAGGCGTGTTACCTCGTAACCCATTTTGTCAACCATCTCCTGCACCACTTCATACATAGTGGGTCTTGCCTACACACAACCAGTAACCAAAACAAATCCATAAGCCCCTCTCTTCATAACTCTTGACTGATTCAAACACACAAGCATAGCGCAAGAATAAACGGAAGCCTACTATTTGAACATTTGTCATTGCTGCCATAAGTAACACACTAGGCATCTCCACTGCAATAAGAAAAGAAGGAATTTCAAGACACACGTACGAAATATTTAGCGAAAGAAATGGGTTGGACAATCACATACAGACGATAATGGGAAGAAGAAGACCAGTTCCATCTTCCATTTTCAGCACAACTGCAGAGTGTGGAGCATAGTTTGGAAGATTTCCTCCCTGAGGATTGTTGTGGACACATCGAAGTTGCCTCCCGTCTCTCATCTTCACCATGAAACCATCTGCTCCACTTCTTACCTCAACTATGTATATACAAATAAGAATCAGCATCCAAAAAGAGAGACCGCTTATGGTTTGACTACTACTTTACTTAACCGGTGATTTACCAGCTTCAAGTACACTAGAATTGACATAGTCTTCATCCTTCTCGTTGAAATTCTCTGCGGTGCTCCCGGTTCCATCAGAATGCGAGCTGAAAAGACACTGTATACTCTTCCACCTTGGAAGATGGAGCCGGAGAGTGACCGTAGAAACCTGAGACTTGACGTTTCTGGTCTGATTTCCCAAGAAATGGTTTCTGAGTGGTTTCGAAACAGAGCAGTTGACAAGTGAAGCAGAGACGCCCAATTCTCTGGGACGAACACTAGGGCAAACAATCGGCGCCTGAAGCGATCTCATCTTCACTCTTTTTGATGCAAAACACAGGAAAATTCAGTGGCAAAAATAGTAACTACTTCTTTAGTTGCAAGATAAATCACAGAAATATACAACAACTGATTTGAGTAATTTCCAAAAAATTCACTTCAAAAACCAACGATCGGTGATTCGGTGTATATTAATTATCATCAAAAGTAAGGTGAAACTAGAATTTAAAGTATATAGTAGCCGAATTGACCACGCAATCCTATAAAATCTATGGAATCTCTAATACCAGAAACAGTGGGATGTTTACCTAAAATTTCGTAAAGATTCGATAGATGATGGATCAACAGAGGAGCAAAGGAAGTATCCTGCACAGACAGATCAACGAAGAGCTAATGAGAGAGAGAGAGAAAATCTCTGTCAATTTTATCCACCCCTTCAATTCACAAATTTACCCTTCCACAGATTTCTTACATTCGGAAAAATTTGTCGTGGAGAAGGATAAAAATGAGAATTCAGGTTTATAGCCGTGATGACGTGAGAAAATTGACAAGTCATCAAGTAACAGTCGCCGAATAAAATAAGCCTGAATGGACGCCACGTGTAAGGCGCTTGTGTCAGGATGGATAAGGTTTTGTGGATATACATATCTACGTACTCGTTCGGACTAGAGATTGACATTTTCGGTTTTGTCTAGCTAATGAATTAGTTTGTTCATGACTTTATCAAGTAATGGCTTGGCCATATTCATCAGACAAACAACAGGTTAAATCAAATAAAATCGAATAAGTTTACAGAACTCCTTAGAGCAAGATTAATGGTAGAGACTCAAAATGTCTTTTAGCTATTATTATATAAATAAACTTATTTTAAGAGATGTTGTTAAGAAACATCTATTTTCGCATCATTATTGGTAGAGTTTCTTAGGTGTTTTTAATTTTTTTTTTTTTTTTTTTGAATAAAGTTTATATATATATAAAACATTAAATATTTTATATTGAATGAAAATTTGAATAATAATTTGGCATAAAAATATTTTAAACATAGCCTTTGAAACCATAAAATATTTTAAAGGATTTTGATTATGATTAAAATTAAAAGAACTGGCTATGATAAAAAGATTTTGATTTCTAAAAACCAAGAGGATTTAATCTTTAATTTTTAAACAAAATCTTTAATTTTTTAAAGTTTTNAAAAAAACATAAGTCCTACAAAATCTAATTCAAATCCATATCTTAAACAAAAACATTAAGTTGTGTTCTACTCCAACACAACAAGAATGCTACTCCTAAATGGAAAGTTATTAGCATCACTTTCAGTCCACCTACAAAAAAAATCCAGAGATATAATAACATGCATGCTAACATAGTTCCAATTTTAAAGTCATCAAATGGGAAATCAGAAGCATCACCTTCAATCGCATCCTTTCAGCATTTGAATCACATTCCCATTTTCCAAGAAAAATCATTCATCTACCATCTATCAAACTAAGAACTTTGAGAAACCTGAAAATTCAAATCAAGACAAACAAGATGTTAGCAGAATCATCAGACGGCAAGACACTGTAAACAAAAGTCTCACTTAGGCATTTCGTCGAACAATTTGTAGGCATTAGATAAAACATACTAGTTTAAACCATAAACACTAATTAATACACTCTCTCGGATCAAGCTACTTAAGCAAGCAATCTACTGCTTCAATCATCAAACTAATCTAATTCAGCATCAATGTCAATCGATTCAAATTTATGAGGAGCTCATAATTTTGTTACCTGATGAAATCCAGGTTCATGAGTTAACTGGAGCTTACATAAAAACTAAACAGATTCATGATTTAGGAAGAGAAATGAGTAGCTTTCCAATCGCATAAGAGAAACGAAGAATCTCGAGAGAGAAGGAGAACAAAAAAAAATCATTAACAAAAATTAAGATGCAAAAACATCATTAACAAAAAGAGAAAAAAGAGAGAGAAGATGCAAAAACATCATTAACAAAAAGAGAAAAAAATATGCAAAACCATGGAAATTAAGAAAAAGCAAGAACATTAATAGTATTATTATAATAATAAATTCATAATAATAATAATAATAATGCATAGAAATTTTTAAAAAAAGGGAAGAAGAACATAGATAGTAGTTAATTTCTATGTTAATTTCACTGCTTTGTTTTTGGTTTAGTGCAAATACATAGAAATCAACAAAAAGCAATGAGATTATTTTTGGTTTGTTTTTGGTTCTCTTAAAAGGAAAACCATATTGGATTGTTTTTGGTTTCGGCTAACTTCAGATTTTTTTCGGGTAACTTTGGTTAGTTTTTTAAGGTTTTCGGATTTTTTAAGATTTTTTTTTTAATTGTTTCAAGGTGTTTGGGGCTTATACCCGAAATCATAACAATATCAAAACTAAACCAGAAATCATAACAATATCAAAAGTGAATCCAAACCGAACCGATTTTTTCAGGTAGAAGTTCAAGGCCTAAGTACAAACACTCATTTCCAACGTATATAACATTTTTGCTGACTCCTTAAATATTATTGGGTCACAAGCTGCTTCACTAATTCCCAATAAATTTTACAGGCAAATGATGGCGTAGCAATATTTATTAGACAAAATAAACGGGTCAAATCAAATAAAATGGAGAGATGAGTTTACAAAACTCCTACTTATACCCAAGAAAGAGTCATTGTAATTGTTCTTGAACACACTAAGGGACAAAAGTCCAGACACACCTTTTCAAAATGAAAACTACAGACACACAAAAATGATGCTTTTTTCTTTCTTTCTTGTATTCATAGATTCTATTCAGCTATTTTCCCCAGTTGTGTGCTCAAAAAGGCAAGGGTTGTCCATCTTGTCGACTATGCTTTGCAATCCGGACTCGTACGAAGGATATAGCAATTTCACTCCTAGTTTCTTCTTCATTTGCTCGTTGCTGACTCGTTTCTCGCCTCTCAACGAGCTCTCCTCCCGAGATTCATACAGAAACGGTTTTGTTTCTATATTCCTTGCCCAACGTTTCTCAATCAACTCCAATGCATATTGAAACACCTCTTCTCTTGGTGCTGGATCATCATCAACTACGTTGTACATCTCCCTGCGATAACGGTTGGATCATATTATTTGATGTCGCAAACTGAGCACGAAGAAGGATAATATACATATACATATACATATAAACAACATACCCTGACGATGGCTTTTCAATGGCAGCTTGAAGGGCTTGGCATATATCTTCAACATGGACTCTCGACGTGAACTTCCTGGACGCTCTTTTCCTTTGACTTTCAGACAAATTCTGCTGCTTTAACAAGGTATCAATCGCACTGCATCAAGAAACATGCCTTTAGAGAATCAGTTTTAACAGGCACAAGAAGCAGAAGCTGTGAACAACCTTCTCCCAGGCCCATAGATACCTCCAAGTCGAAGGACTTGAGTCGATACCTCGAGATCACGACCCAAACTTAACCATCCTTCCTCTGCAGCTAACCTCAGTTTGGATGACTGAGTTTTAGGATTTGGGGGGTGACTACACAAGATCATGGAACGACCTTAGAGCTTACTATGACACACAAAAAACTGCAACTTGGAATAATAAAATCTTACTGTTCATTGACCCACGCACCACCAGAATCTCCATACACACCTGCAAGAAGAAGAGAGAATGCAGGTTCTCTAGTCTTACTGCGAAAGCAAAAAGCAATGATGTAACGAGGAAAGGAAAAGAGAGAATACTTGTTGATGAGAGATAACAGAGCCAACGAAGTTTCCCACTCGAAAGCTTTTCTCTGACAAGTTGTACATTCCGCAACATCTTTTGGAAAGATATTTTTTTTTTTTTTTCAATATCAAACATGAAAATCATATTAAGCAAAGGATAAATGCAGGAAATCGTAGCAATTACCGGATCACCAATGTCTGCCAAAGGTGGGATGGAAATGAGAAGGTGAGTGTAATCTTTCACTGTTTCTAGCACACTCCATCTGATTAACAAGGAAACGTCCAAAGTTTTAAGAATCAGTTTTTCGAGATCACCACCATGGAAGTGCTGATGAAAAAAAAAAAAAAAAGGGTCTTTACTCAGGGGAGTCTGCAGAAAATAGCTGAAGATCGATTCCTCTCTTCTCCCATTCTTTTTTCTTCGAATCGCTCCTGCAAGTCCCTGAAACCACCCTTTAACCATAAACCCAATAATATTATTATCTTCTTCCCCAACTTCTTGTGATTTGAGCTCAATCTTCAATAACAAAAATTATCTAAATACGCATATACCAACAACTCTTGGATTTGATTAATCATATGAAAACCTAGCTCATACTCATTTCCACTAAAAATTATTGATTTTATATACGCAAAGACTTAGAATCGGAGAAAGTTGAAAGTGATAGAGAGAGAAGGCGAGAAAATGATAACAGACCAGTTTGCTTCTTTGAGCTGTTTCGCAAAAAACCCTCCGACGAATCCCATCCCGAGGATGAACATCCGGTTCCGGGATTCTGAACCCGGTCCATCAGATGGAGAATCGCTAATTGCTGACAATGGACGGCAATGATTGATTCTACTACGATTTGAAAAGTTCAGTGGCATCGGATTGAAACGGAAAGGAATCTCCGGCGACAACCTCGGTAACCGAAAAACATCCATTTGAAATCGGAGGACTGATAGTCCGAGCTCTGACGAGGTCTTTGGTCTTTCCTACTCCTCGACACTGTCACGAAGAAACTGCGTGCCGTTTGAGCAGCAGTGTGAGCACAGTTAACAAACTTGAGCGCCATTCTGTTTATAAAACTTGGAACATCGTGCCGTTTTTACATTGTAAAGGAAAATCTTGAAACTTGCCAACAAAAGACTGTTAACTATACTAAAGAAAATTATCCTGAGACATTATTCCAAGTCACATACAACATTTTTCTTCAATATATCAAAATCAAATTTCATTTTAGATTAAAATGAAACGATGTTCACACTTGCAAGTATACCACCGTGAATCTTATACACACATATCATCGCGTTACAAAGTGTACTATACACAAAAGCAACCTACACATCTACTTTTATATGCCACAGATATATGTGGTGTATTATATGCCTAACTATAAAAATGCAAAAAGCACCTTTCTTGCGCTTCAAGAATCATGTCCTCTGTGCCAAGAACGATAGTATCAGACGACAAAGTCGTGCAAGTGATGGGAATTGGAGAATCTGCTGTCTTGCTGGTTGTTTCCGCCAATGTAACGGTACTCATCGAGACCATACCCGTGATAGTTCATCAGAGTATCGTAATCCGCTGGCCTGTTCATCTGTTGTGGTTGTTGTTGTTGTTGTTGTGGCTGCTCATCATCATTGCCTGGAACAAGGTCTTGTTTAGTTTCTGATGAGAAGACAACGTTTGTTGTGTATGTGTCTGCAGACGAATAAGTGAGGTTGTTGCTCTTGTTTTCCTGCTGGTGATTCTGCTGCGAGGAGGAGTCTTCTTGGTTCGGTTCTTGAGAAGACTTGGAGATTAGTAACTCAGATGCTTCACCAAACTCTTCTGTATACATCTCTTCAATCATCGGTTTCCATAGACGAACTCTCGCGTTTATGAACCAATTAGCAACCTAATTACAGAGCAGAGTCCCTCAAACAGAACACAAAGATTGCAACTTTACGGAGGAAAGTAAACAAGACAAAAGGCTCGCTCAGTTACCTGGTTTTTCGACAGTCCTGTCTGTTTCGCAAGCATCATTTTCTCAGATTCTTTCGGGTATCTACAAATAAAAACCAGAAAAGAAAACATAAAGTCTCTCTGAATGTTCTTTGTAATTGGAAACTGGCAAAGGTTGTTACTTGTGAGAGAAGAAAGCACATACGGATGAAGGAAATGTTCAAAGAGCCAAGCGCGAAGAGCAGAGACAGAGTTCTCAGGAAGACCTCTTTGAGGTCTCCAAGCGGGTCGAACCATTCCAAGCTGTTGATGCAAAGCTCTTTGCTGTCTCAGCCGTTGGTCTAGATACCTCAACCTTGGTATTCTCTCTCCTTGTTGCTCATCCAACGACTCTCCTCCTTTCTCCCCAAGTTTGTCTCTGATAATCTGAATTTGTTCCTTTATCGTGTCGCGGAGAGAACGGAAATGGCAAGAGATCCTGTTGAGAGCGACTGATGTGTAAGGTTTAGCTGATCCAAGCCCTGCTACTATCTCAAATGATGAAGCTAATGCTTCCATTTGATGGTAATATTGGTTGTATCTTTTACCAACCTGCAAAGTATTGACACATAAGCAAAGCATCCTCAGAAGCTCCCTCAGTCCCGTTTTAAACCAATCCAAAATCCAATTGGGATAACCAATCGGAAAAAGTAGTTTTCAAGAGATGTAAAGTTAGTTAAATAACTACCTCATCGACCATTGTCAAAAGCTTGTTCTTCTTGTTCTGAAGCTCTTGGCGTTCAGTTGTAGACAACTCTATTGACTTCCCGTTCGTATCGTTCGATAACTCGCCACCGCTTACTCCTGCTTCTGTCTCCTTGGAACCGTTGTTAAAGTCTTCACCTTTCTTCTTCTTCCTCATCTGGTTTAGCTCTTTCTTGACGCTAACCACTTCATCGAGCAAACTCTGAGCCGGTTTAAGGTACCGAGAACGCAAAACGCTGCTCATAAACCCTCCTGATGTTTCGTTATACCGAAAATTGTTGTAGAATCCGATTCCGCCATTACCAGCATAGCCAGAGGAATGATCAGACTGACCCAACAGCAACGTCTCTTTGCTCTTCGCACCGATCTCGTCTACACTGAACGGTGGCGTTTCTTTAACCGGAAGTGGAGGGTTTTGGGTAAAACCCATTTGGTACTGATGATAGTGAAACGAAGGAACAGAGATCTGAGTTCCGAGGCTTAGAGACAGTCCTTGACCGTCGTGAAAGCTTAGATCGCTGCTCGAAACGGCACCGTTTCCCGTTACGTCTCCGTTGATGTTTTGAAGACCCGTTACTACGTTTCCGGTTGTGGGAGGGATAAAGACCATCTCGTTTCGAACATTACTGCCGCCGGCGCCGGAGAAAGATGCGGCGGCGGATGAAGAAGAAGCTTGTTGTTGTTGTTGTTGCTGATGGTTGAGAATCTTGAGATAGACTGGCTCTTGCTGGTAACAGCCGACATTACTTGGGTAATAAACCGCCATTGTTTTTGGTTTGTTAACTGCTTGTTTTAGTGGACTTCAGGATTCTGTTTTACAGTGATGTCTTGGTTCGATGAATTTGGTCGGAAAATGAGATCCTGCAAAAATGGAAGAGGAAGAGTCGTGTAAGGTGGAATTTTTTAAAAGTTTTTTGGAGGAATCTGAGAGAGGTTAAAACATCGTAATCATTTACACCAAACAATTTGTATCATCAACAGTTTCGAAAGCAACAAACCCAAAAGAAACCAAATTTTCCGAGGATTAAAGTCAAATTCTGGATAAAGCAAATGTTTTTGGTCAAGAAGTGAAGAAACCCAGAAAATCCAATCCATGAATTGTGTATTCGAAAGAGGAATAGAAAGCCCAAATATCAAAAATTAAATTGGGAAAAAGAAAAACCCTAATTCGAAGATGAAACAAAAAAAATGCAGAGTAAAAGAAGCTGTGTAGCTCAACTTAGTGACTCAAAAGCAGAGAAGATCAATTACAAGTAAAGTGTTTTTGATGATTTCATCTCTGTAGGAGAATTTCCAAANAGGAAAAAAAAAAAAAAAAAAAAAAAAAAAAAAAAAAACAGAAAGTAAACAAAAAAGAAAAACAAGAAACACAGTACAGATCAATCATAGAGAATCAAGAATCAAGAACTTGGATTAAAGTTGAAGAGAAACTACCTGTGGGAGAAAATGAAACTTTAAAAAACCCTAGGAAAGGAGAGAGATTGTTGTGAGTGTGGATGTGGCTGAATCGGGAAACAAAAGAGAAGAGTTCCGAACAGTCGAAGACAACAAAAAGATTTGAGAGCCAATCCCGAGAGAGAGAGACGATTAATAATTGGAAATTTTAAAATAAACAATTTTTTTTTCACTCCACAAGAACAAAACCAACTCATCTTATCATTGGGACATTAGACACCAACCCAATTTTAAAAAAATAAAAAATTTCATTAAATATTATTAGTGCAATATCAACAATATAGTAATGACACTACCGGATAATTTTGACAACCGCTACCTGCAATTTTTAATCTTGTTCCGGGAGAAGCTTCTGTATCTTAAGCTTCGAGCATAAATAAATTAAATGATTTTTTTTTTGTGTGTGCCAACCATTCTTAGATAAACACGTGAGCGCATAAAACTATAAAAGTCACAGTTTTTCTTTTTCTGATTTTCTTAGAGGACTTTAACGTACAAATTTAACGATTCCACAAAAAATAAAAATAAATATCGATTACAAAATAAATGAATGGTGTTGTGTTGTCATTGACTTGACTCATACTGTACTACGTTTCCGTATTTTTATGTTAATTATATACAAAGAGAAAAAAAAAAGGTTGAAGGCAAGGATGGAAATTTTTTGTTTGTAACCAGATTTGAATGATAACTTATATACTGGTGCTAATATATGAGAATATTCGTACAGTATGTACCAAAACAAATATTGAATCTAACTGTACAATTAATCGAAATAATATGTAATGCGTACACTGTACAATGTACAAAACCATGGTGTATATATACGAAACCAAACAAATATTGAATCTAACTGTACAATTAATCGAAATAATACTTTTCTGATTTGTGTACGTGTGAGGCTCCGAAATATTGAAATGATTACCTGCTACTACATATTCTAAAACCAAATTTTGGATTCCAGATCTAAATTGTTTTTAGAAAATAATAGTTCGTATTTCCGTCCTTTCATCATAGATTCATTATTCATATATGCTAAAGTTCGATAGAACATTACACATTTTCTTGATTTATTATATATGCTATTAAGTATTTTGAGGTCTTCTTAAAAACATATGATATAACAGATACATACATGTTTACATGGTAGTTGAAATTAAAAATTTCATCAACTAAAACATAGAAATGTCATTTATACGTAGAAACTTGAAATTAAAAAACTCACCCTGAGAAGCTGGTTTAAGGAAGAAGATAAAACAAAGGTGGGTGTGTGTCTGTCCAATTGCTTAATTGAGGGATTAAATGACTTAACAACCAGTTGGTGAGTCCCCTCCTTACTCTTCTGTTATACCCAATTATTTTCTAAGTTCTTATCTTTTTCATTTTTTTAGTTATATATTCGATATATAGTATATGTTTGTATTTTCATATTCCGTAATGCATTTCATATTCCGTAATGCATTACACATAATTCCTCTAAAATTTAAAATATTGATTTTCTGTTTTGAAAAGAAACTTATTAAATAAAGAAAAGAAAAAACAAATAAATTTCCGTTTTGCATGGTCTGTTGGAGATTGGGTTTCGAGCATCCGACACAAAATCATTTGGGAAGAACCATTAATGTGCTGGAAAATTATTCATATGTTTGAGTCTTGAGATGATTATCTTGACTAGTTTTTTTCCACGTGGGTGTTGATTTATCATTTATGGTGATGATAAAAAAATAAAGATAGGCAGTTAGCTGGTAAGAGGTGGTTTAAAATCATTAAATAATTTAAATGTAAAGAAGTTTGAGATACTGTAGTTGTTTTAAAAATTGTTATGATTACGATTTTGGTAAAAACGTATGTACGACGAGTTTAAAAATATATAAAATATATGATGACGATGAATCGATGATGCTAAATGATGAAATGGTGCGAGTAAGAAACGAAGACCTCTTTGGTTTGGAGGAAATAGTTGAAGCTTAATTCTTGCCAAATGTCAAATGACATGGATAAACAAACTTTATAGTAATGTATATTAAATAGCCACAAGTTATGGTCGTGGAACAAAAAGTTAAATGAATTTATTGCCACATACATTGTTGGACCATATGGCGACGGATCACCACTAAAATTCGTATTTGTAAAATCTGTAGTGCATAGATCGAACTTGTTGGAAACAGCTTAGACCGGTTTGATTGACCGTACATAATTCGGTTTCAGTTAGGAATGTATATTTTAATCGATAACGTTGGTTTGAGCAAATAGGCCTTTTAGGGATGACCAAAAGAATAGGCCCATTATAAGTTAGTCTTCGGAGGAAAAACGGCAAGCACTCTAGTCCAAAGTAGCTGAAAAAACGGCGTGAATTGCAAAGTTCCACTGATTGACAGTGATCGATCCATCTCATCTTCTTCCTATCAATTTTCCCTCTCGATCTCTTTAGTTTCCTTCTCCGGAGAGCAGAGAACCTTTGAATCTCGGAGATTGATTGTGACTGTGGAAACTCTAGGATGTGCGTCTAGCTGGCGAGAACCAATGGCGAAGCCGTCGTCGACGAGTGTGTGGGTAACACTGCAGAAGAAGAGATGGGCTCTGATGATTCTGTTGGTTTTATCTGTATCAACAGTAGGAATGATTCTCGTGAGATCTAGCCTTGATTCGTGCAGTGTTAGTGGAAATAATTGCGGTCGATTCGTTGTGGAGAAGGAAGATAGCAGTAACGTGAAGATCAGATCGGTTTCGGGATCGCTGAATCCTCTCGGTTTCATGAAATCGAAGCTCGTTTTGCTCGTCTCTCACGAACTCTCGCTATCAGGTGTTGTTCAAGCTCGTGTTTTTTTTTTTCTCTGGATTCTCCGTTGGTTCTCTGGCTAAACCGAAGTGATGGATTTCGTGTGATTTTTAATTAGGTGGACCTTTGCTGTTAATGGAACTGGCGTTTTTGCTGAGAGGAGTTGATGCTGAAGTCGTTTGGATCACGAATCAGAAACCAGTTGAAGAAGAAGATGAAGTGGTCAAGGTTTTGGAAAAGAAGATGTTGGATCGAGGAGTGCAGGTTAAGATAATTTCCTCTAATAGTTTTCTGTTTATTCTTTCCAGTAATTGTAGAGATCAATCTTTTGACTCCTCCTTCAGGTCATCTCAGCAAAGAGTCAGAAAGCCATAGATACAGCTCTCAAGTCTGATTTGGTTGTTTTGAATACTGCTGTTGCTGGGAAATGGCTTGATGCGGTTCTCAAGGACAATGTTCCTAAAGTTGTTCCCAAAATCCTCTGGTGGATCCATGAGATGAGAGGTCACTATTTCAAACCGGATTTAGTCAAGCACCTGCCTTTTGTAGCCGGCGCAATGATTGATTCCCACTCTACAGCTGAATACTGGAAGAACAGAACTCATGATCGCTTAGGGTATATGTTTCATCTCTTGCACTTCTTCTTATTCCTTTTTACAGTCAACAATATGCGACCTTTTTCCTTATCTCGGCATTGACATTAATGTGTTGCTCTCAACTGTTTGTAACACAGGATTAAAATGCCTAAAACTTATGTCGTGCACCTAGGAAATAGCAAGGAGTTGATGGAAGTAGCTGAAGATAGTTTCGCCAAGAGAGTTCTGCGTGATCAAGTTCGAGAATCTCTTGGAGTGAGGAATGAAGACATATTATTTGGAATTATTAATAGTAAGCCATCTCTTACATTCTTCTTCTTCTTCTTCTTCTTTTAGTTTCCTTGAGGGCAAATACTTTAATTGCTTTTGGATGGATGCTTCTTTTATGGTAGGTGTATCTCGAGGAAAAGGCCAAGACCTGTTCCTCCGAGGCTTCCATGAAAGTCTTAAAATAATCAAAGAGACTAAAAAACTTGAGGTACCAACAATGCATACTGTGGTAGTAGGAAGCGACATGAGCGCGCAGACGAAATTCGAGACAGAGCTACGCAGCTTTGTCCAAGAGAAGAAACTTGAGAAAATCGTCCACTTTGTCAACAAAACAATGAAAGTAGCTCCATATCTTGCAGCCATTGACGTTCTTGTCCAAAACTCCCAAGCAAGAGGAGAATGCTTCGGGAGAATAACAATCGAAGCCATGGCCTTTAAGCTTCCTGTTCTTGGTACCGCAGCAGGAGGAACAATGGAGATTGTAGTGAACAGAACAACCGGTCTATTACACAATACCGGTAAAGAGGGCGTGTTACCTCTTGCGAGAAACATGGTGAAGCTGGCCACAAACGTGGAGATGAGGATGAGAATGGGGAAGAAAGGGTATGAGAGGGTAAAAGAGATGTTTTTGGAACATCATATGTCTCATCGAATAGCTTCTGTGCTTAGAGAAGTGTTGCAACACGCTAATATTCACTCACGAACTACAAATGCGGATCATTAAATCATAAATTTAGCAAGGAAATGCCATTTTATTTTACACTGTCTTGTTGTTTCTTCTAGCTTTTCGTATTTATTCTGTTTATAGAAGATACAGTATTATTGACTGAAAAAGAAACTCAATGCGTATCGGCGCATGTTTATTTATTTGCAACTCTTAAATAGATAAACTGTAAGCGGCGGTCCAACAAACCTTACGAGGTTAGATGTTTTCTTGTTTTATTGCAGAGAAGATTATCAGTAGAGCTTGAAACAAGAAGACCTGTTGTAATGAGGCTTATTGTCGCCAAGCCAATGCTGCATATGAACTCCAATGGCGTCCAGGAAAGAGCTACTCCTTCCATGTAACCCCAACACTTTTCCTTGTGTTGTAGTCGAAGTGAAAAACGTCCCGGTCTCTTCTCCATACGGACCGTATTTGCCACGGCTAGTGTAGAAACTCAGAGACTTGACAACGCTAGAATTGTCTGAATTGTTCAGAGGTCCGTAATACCCCGAAATGCAGGTAAGCATCTCGTTCGGATACTCAAGTTTAATCTGCAAAGAGAGAGATTTGAGTATCAGCATTATATATGGTTGTGTGGTGTGATGCATCAGAAACCAAAAGTGACGCTATTGATTGTGCTTACCCTGTGTGTGGCGACTCCATTGTTACCACCACCGTGTTTAATGGACCAAACAGATTGCCCATTTCTATCGTACTCGACTTGTAATGAAGAGATAGCATCATTTGATCTTGTTACAAATATCTGCTTGATCCCTGAAAACACTCCATCGTCCCACGGTTTGCCTCCATTGCCTCCCCAAGGTCCAGGCCCACTCGGTGTTGGTTCTTTGACGAGTCCACGCTCCATCTGTGAAAATGATTTAAACCCAGCAATCAGGCTGCTATCAGAGTGTTCAATCCAGATAAACCAAAACAAAAACGAGTTTGCTATGGTGATGGTTTACAAGTTACCTCTTCGCCATGACCGTTTGCTGCAAGGACTAGCTTATTAGCCCACGGGGAGTTTTCGATTTCCGCGACGCCGGACTTGTTATGAGGAACAATTGCATTGTGATGAGGAGATGGCTTAAGGGAACTTATTTTGCATTCCATAATATGAACACCAATGGAATCAAGAAACAAACCCTCTCTTCCAATGAACCCAACAACTTTTCCCTCGTCGATGTTATGGGCAAAAGAAGGTCCTTGTTCTTCACCAAAAGGTCCATGCTTTCCTTTGTTTGTGTGGAAAGTCAGTGACTTTACCACATTAGGTCCCATGTAAATCAACGGTCCATATGTTCCCGTTACATGTGTTAAAACCTCTGATGGGTAATCAAATACAACCTACAAATTTTATTCAAACCAAAAACAGAGAGACTGTGTGATATATGAAGATAAAGTGTAAATTAGCTTAAAAAACAAACAAAAAGGTTTCAAATTCACACACCTTATCATGTTTGAATCCTCCCCTACCACCATGCTTGCTTCCCCACACAGCTTGTCCTCTAAAATCATAACAGACCTTCATCGATACAATCCCGACATTGCGTGACAGATTGATTTGTCTAATACCGGTATAAATCCCATCGTCAAACATGATACCACCGGTTCCACCCCATGGTCCATATGTTTTCGCACCACCTTCAGCTTTGTGCTGCAGCTTCTCAGTATCTGTCACCAACTGATTAAAACAAATTTGATGTTAAAATCGATACGACCTGAGTGTTTCTTGAATGTATAAGTCTTGAAATCACCTTATGTTTGGTGATCTCAGCACCTGCATGATCTCGGGATTCAAAAGTAGGCAAAGGTGAACCTTTCTGTTTGAGTGCAACAACTATATCAAAGTTTTGGCCTACACTTCCGTGCATCACTGAGTACTCGAATTTCTTATCACCGTGGGGGGCATTTTGATGTGAGTGCAAAACCATTTTCGACGTGGGATTATTCTCTTTAGGAATTGGTTGAATGTGAACACCAATAGCATCCAAATACCAACCAGCCTTCCCATGGAACCCAACAATCTTCGACTCTGATTTTGGCAATGAGAAGTAAGTACCTGACTCAACTCCAAACGGTCCATATATTTTTCGGTTACTCTCAAAGGTAAGTGACCGGACACATAGATTCCCCCAGACGTCAAATCTACTATAGGTTCCTTTAACTGAAATCAGATACTCATGCGGGTAATCAAGTTTCACCTAAACAACAAGATAACAGTGATCAATTTCTGATAACTAAGAGGATTACAGAAGGGATAAAGAGTCTCTTTGTCTTACCTTATCAAACTTCGCGCCACCTTTACCTCCACGTTTTTCAGACCAAACCGAGCTACCGTTCTTGTCATACTCAACTTGGATGGAGTCTATACCAGTACCATGAGCTACAATTATTTGCCTTACTGTGGTGTACATTCCATCATCCCAGGTATGACCACTTTGGCCTCCCCATGGGCCAACTGATGCAGACTTGCCTTCAACACTCTGCAACAACCAAATCCAAGTTAATCTCAAATAATTGCAATATCAGCTTTTCGAGGTGGAAAATCATATAGAGAAAAATGAAGAACGATGGCTAAACAAAAATGCTGCCAATACCATCTTCAGATTAAGAAGATCTCTAAAGACTCAGAGCAAGTGTGGGAAGCTCGAGTAAAGAGATAGTTGACTACTGCAATACATAGCTTAGACATTTGATGAGAATTTATGATGGATGAAAAGGTTACGTTTGTGGTTGGGGATTTTCTGAAATATATAAAAATCAAGTTGCAGAATACACGTTATGACACGCAACTCATTCTCGTTTCCACTATCAAAGGAAGTCATGGGAGGAAAAAAGAATCATATTCTTCGAAGAGTCAAATCTCCATTGATGACAAAAACACGCACTATTGAACCTTTCCTAAATTGGTTAAGCTCCCTAGCTGGTGCCCATATTAGTAAGAAAGTTTATATTCCAAAGTTTAGGAGCTTTCAAAGTCCAACTAAATTTACCCAAGCAATGCTGCTAACTCAATAATCTCTTAAGCTGTAGGAAAAACAATATGAGGATGATACATTACGTGGTTAAAAAAAACTGCTTAAATCAAGTTAAGTTGTACCTTAGTGGTTGGCTAATCACTCTACCAATAATCTTTACAGGAACAATCTCCATTTTTAAAACGGTGCAAGCATCTTGTGTCCTCCAACAGTATGTCACAGCCGTATCTCTTAGAGATGTACTTTGCAGTATCATGGCAATCTCGGCACAGCCTGAGATTTTTCAAGATCCTTATCGTCTTAGGTCCACCACGCGATGAGGAAATTAGACCAAAAGCCATGGCAAACTTTTCGCTGTGGATTCCACAAGTTGCTTCCCTTCCTTCGTCCTCAATCCAAAGTTCTCCATTATATTGGTCACTTCTATCATCCAGTCTACACATTTTTTCCACCCAGGGATACAGCACATCAGTGCATAATTTCGACTGATCACCTGTGGTGAATGTGTAAATTGAATTCCTGACTTCAATACAGCTCTGCCCAAGAGGTTTCTGCAGCAAGTTCTCTTTCCTCGGCTTCTTTCCTTCTAACGATCTTCCAAGTTTAGTACCTAATGCATAGATCTGCGATACCAAATTTTCAGTGCTCGGACTGTCAGGTTCCAAGGAGAACAAGTTCTCTGCTGCATGGATTGCCAAGTCAATATCACCATGAATCCTGCAGCCAGTTAAGAAGCTTTCCCAGATGGGCGTCTCTGATTGAACATTCATCTCCTGGATAAACTGCAAAGCTTCTTCAAGTCTGTTTGATCGTCCGTACAAAGATACCATAGCAGAACAATGTTCCAGAGCAGGAATGATATGGTAAACATCCGCAATGCTGGAGAAGACTTTCTTTCCCTCGTCTACATTTCCCATTAGACCATGTGCAAGGATAATACTCGCAAGTGTTCCCCTGTTTGGCTTAATCCCTAGTGTCTTCATTTGATCAAAAAGATCAAGAGCTGGACCATAGCTACCATGAAAAACATAACCTCCAATCAGCGAGTTCCAAGTTATAATGTCTTTCGTTTCCATGCACTTGAATATGGTTCTTGCGTACTCTATATCCCCTGACTTAGCATAAGTATCTGTTAAAGCGTTTTTAACAGCATGAACAGCATCTAGTTTTCTCCGCAATACACAACCATGTATCTCTCTTACCATTTTGCTCCCAAGAAGATTAGCACAAGCGGGTAAGAGACTTAGAATGGTAACTGAATTTGGAGTGAAGCGAGAAAACTGCATTTTCCTAAAAAGTTCCAAGGCCTCGTCTTTCTTTCCGTTTTGTATATAACCCGCAATAATTAGGTTCCACGATGCAGTATTCCTCTGAACTTTCCCATCTTTTTCGATCCTCTGAAATAGATCCATAGCCTCGACTTCATCCCCATTCTTAATGTATCCTGAGATCATTGTGTTCCATGTGATGATATTTGGTTTTACATTTTCCTCTTGCATCTCTGTAAACAACTCATAAGCCTTCCCACAATACTCTGCTTGGCAATACCCTGTGATCATTGAGTTCCAAGTATACACATCCTTATTCTTCATCGAGTCAAAAACTTTCCTTGCATCTTCCAGTTTCCCACACTTTGAATACATATCAACCAGAGCATTTCCCACTAGCAAATCATCCATAAAACCCATCTTCACAGCAATAGAGTGAACTTCTGATCCCAAGTTCAAAATTTTCAAACACGAACAAGCAGACACGGCACTCATAATAGTGACTCCATTCGGCGGTACACCAGCTAAAAACATCTTCCTAAACGTATCTAATGCCTGATATCTCTTCCCATTATGAATCAATCCCGAAATCATCGCTGTCCAAGTAAACACATCAGCAGTTACACCAAAACTCTCCATCTTCTGCATCAAATCCATTGCAGCTTCGCATTTCCCAAGCTGGTTATAACCACCAATCAATATGTTCCAAGTAACCAAACCTGGAGCAATCCCTTCTTTCTCCATCTCCTCCACCAATCCTACAGCTTCTTCATGTTTACCGTTTTGGCAGTAAGCTAACAATACAGAGTTCCAAGCAACCACATCTCTCTCTTTCATGCGCCTAAAAAACTTGGTAGCTAAACTCAATGCACCGCATTTCGCATACACAGCTAAAATCGAGTTGCTAACACGAAGACACGACGTCATCCCGAGTTTTATAACCACAGAGTGAATCAACTTCCCAGTCTCAGCATCACCACAATTCGCACATCCCTGTAATATCTTGGGGAACAAGAAATCATCAGGCAAAACTCCGTCTTCCATCATCAAACGAAAGAGCTTAGAGACTTCTTTCCACCGAAGCTCTCTCGAGTAAGCACCAATCATCGCGGACCATGTGTACAGGTTTCTCTCACGCATTGAATCAAACACCTTACGGGCGTCAACTAAACCCCCACATTTCGCATACATGCTCAGCAGCTTCGTCTCCAGGAAGACGTCCGGTTCGGGAAACAAACCGAAACGAGCATGAAGGATGCGACCCAAATGGATAGAGCCAGAATCGATGCACGATTCCAGCAAGTTGAGGTAAGTGCTTCGTTTTACCTTGGTTCCTTGTTGGAATATCGAGTCAATAGCTTTCTCAGCTTCGAGCAGACTTCCGTTTCTACACAAGTAGTACAGTTCCTCGTCGGGGATGGTAACGGGCTCTTTCTTCTTGACGAAAGAGAGGTTTTTCTTTCTGGATTTTGGATGAACTTCAGGAGAATTGTCAATCTTTGCTGGAATTTGATAACTCAAACAAGTTTTGGGAAATGATGGTATGAAGAGCTTCTCCATTATCTGCAAATACTGTTATCAACTTGAACGAAGATTCTTCCTCTTCTTTTTTCACCGTTTTCTTCTTTAGTTTTACAGAATCTCCGATGAGAGTTAACAGATTACACAGTGCGCACGGCGAAGAAGAAGATAAGGAAGAAGTAGACAAAGCCTCGGTAAGCCCAGCCTTTGTCAAAAATATGAAAACGTTTGGCGATAAGAATTTCAACTTCCAATAATATTTTAACACGTGGCACATGGATGCTCACATAAAAATATTGTCCAAAATTCTAGCTCAGACGGTCTCTCAACGTATTCGATTTCAGTTATTCAAATTATATTCATGGAACCAATCTATCATTCACAAGATCCGATTCGCTGGTTTGAAAATTGGACTATTGAGGTAGAAACATCAACATATCACATTAAGCAAAAGCCACTGAACAAATAACAGGAGCATGGTCTTATGTATATTAGGGTGCAGACTCGAAACAGTCAGAGAGATCACCTTTAACTTTCTACATTATTCCATCTCCATCTACAACAGCAACATTTAAGAAAACAAATTCGACCTTATTATCACCACCGGTCACCAGTACGCCTTAAAACCGATTTTAAGCAGTGGCAACACCAGTATGCTTCACTATTGTCGCATGGAGATCTTCCTTCCTCGCACCAACAAGCTTATCCACAACATTGCCGTCTTTGATGAACACAAACGTCGGCATTGCCTCCACAGCAAACTCTTGAGCAACACTCTGTTAAACAGCACAATTATATATAGAGAAAGAATGTATCACTCACACTGAGGCAGAGTTCTAGAGCCTAGACGACAAGACGAAAGTGTATTGTTTTGTGTTTCACCTGAAGTTCATCAACATCCACTTTGAAAAAGATGGCACTTGACATGAACTTCTTGGCCAACTCCGCGAAAACTGGAGCAATCATCCGGCATGGTGGACACCATGAAGCTGTGAAATCTATCACAATCTGAAAACATATGACATTATGTTACCACCCCATTAGAGGACTCGATAATCTTTCCAAATGAAATAAAACTACCGCAAGAGCGCCACGAAGAACACAACAAAAGACACAAAAACGAAGCAATGAAGAGATTAGATCTTGTTCATACTAACGAAAGCACACAATCGAAAAATATAATATAGTTTTATTGAAATCAATTACACATCCAACTCAATGAAGACTAAGAAGAAGGAAGGCAATCTGAACAGAGAAAGAGATTTCTTTCACTCATCAAAACAATGATTTTCACTAGAGTAATCGCTTTCCATCGCAGAACGATCCATCTCTGTAGTTATCTCTCTGTAACAATCTGATTATTCCACTCTACCGCAACCGAAATCAAAACCTCGTGAAATCTGTATCTATCGAGCGAAACATAAACGCTTATGTAATCTTTGACACCACCACGCCGTGAACAGAAACCGTAATCAAACCAATCGCACGCATGAAATGACGAAAACCTAATTCCCAAATCATATACAGAAGAAGAAAGGCACAAAAAAAAGTACACGGAATTGCAAAACAAAGACGGCGAATCCTCACCAGCTTGTTGGATTCCTTGGCTTTTCCGAGCTGCACGGTCCATACATCGTTCGTGTGGCAACCGATCACTTGTCCTTCTTCTGCCGCCATTTCTTCTCCTTCTTCCGAATCTGAGAAAACGAAATACCAATTTTTCCGATCACTTTTTTTTTCTTTCTTAAAGTTTCCTCTCCGTGGAGAAGCTACACGTACATCATATAAAGGAGGAAGAATATTTTGACAGAGTTACCCCTTTATATTTACAGTTACTACGAAAATGGCATCCACCTGGGCCGTTGGCTCGCTAACACGGTTACGAAACTAGTCGCATTCATGAGCTTCTACATACTTCCTCTCCTCCATCACCATGGTCTTCGATGTCCCAAGTTCGAATTGGCTTATCGTGTTATTTATTTAATTTCTTCGACAAATCTCTGGTCACACGTATGAAATAAAATAGGGATCAGATAAGATATTTTTTCCGTCAGCAGATAAAAAAATTAATTTAAAAAGAAATTTTAATTTCTAATCCCTTCTTCATCTGTGGCTCACAGTCACAGCAGCTTCCGCTCTTCCTTTCGTCCTTCACTCTAATGGCGCTTCCAAGCGCAGTCTCATCTCCATCCTTAAAATCCACGCCGCCGTGTGTCTCCGCCTTCTACACTAAACCTGTACGTCTCCAGGCTACTTACCGGAGTGGTGATAACCGTCGAAGCTGTAAGCTCAGCTCCTTCCGATGCTCGTCGTCGTCGTTCTCCGAGAAGCACCACAACGCGAACCCGCCGAAATCGGATGACCTCGTTGAGCTCCCTCTCTTCCCCTTACCCCTCGTCCTCTTCCCCGGAGCAACCATCCCGCTCCAGATCTTCGAGTATCGTTACCGCGTAATGATGCAGACGCTTCTTCAATCCGATCTCCGATTCGGCGTCGTTTACTCCGACGCTGTATCAGGTTCGGCCGCCGGCATCGGATGCGTAGGAGAGATTGTAAAGCACGAGCGGCTCGTCGACGATCGGTTCTTCCTAATCTGTAAAGGCCAGGAGCGATTCCGCGTCACGGATCTCGTCCGTACCAAACCTTACCTCGTCGCGAAGGTGACGTGGCTGGAGGATCGACCTTCCGGGGAGGAGAATCTGGACGAATTGGCGAATGAAGTTGAGGTTCTGATGAAGGAAGTGATTCGATTGTCCAACAGATTGAATGGGAAACCAGAGAAAGAAGCACAGGACCTGAGGAAGAATCAGTTCCCGACTCCATTCTCGTTCTTCGTCGGAAGCACGTTCGAGGGAGCGCCAATGGAGCAGCAAGCGCTGCTGGAGCTTGAGGACACGGCGGCTAGGTTAAAGAGAGAGAGGGAGACGCTGAGGAATACTCTCAATTACTTGACCGCAGCTTCTGCAGTGAAAGATGTCTTCCCGTCGCCATAGTTTACATTGGTACCTAAAAAATATCTGGTCTTTCTCAGCGTTTTCAGTTATTGGATACACTAAATTTATCAGTGTGTAAAGTTTCAGAAACGTAGGTAGTGAAGATGCTCTATAGAATGTTATAGTTGGATACTTGGATTGATCAGAAAAAGTGTTTCACTTAATTGCCTCTATGATCAAAGAATCGCCTACTGATGCGAGTATGGTTCTTAATATCAAATCGTGGCTTTTCGAGTTTGCAATTTAATCAAAAGCCTGTAGAGATGCGATCAATAATGACTCCGCTTAAGCAGAGTTCCAGTGCCAAACCCTTGATTGCCTCTGTGATCATAGGATCATGTAGTTGGATAGATCAAGAAAAGGGTTTTTCTTGATTGTCTCTATGATCAAAGAATAGTCTACAGATGCAGGTATGGTTCTCAATAACCAAATCCTTTCTTCTCGAGCTGGCATTTTCATTGAAATCATGTAGAAATGTTATCTGAAGAAGTTTGTTTGATCAGAGTTTCAGTTCCCTGGAGCGTTGTAATACTAAATCTATTACACTAATGATGAATTGGGGAATTCTAAACACCACCTGTCGAAAATTGGTATAGATGATGTTGAGTGTTTGTTTGGTGTTAGAAAGCTGAAAATGCTACTAGTATTAGTTGCTTTGACTTTGTGAGTCTACTGACACAGGTTAGATATGCTACTTAAGCTATGCCTCTATACAAGTATGGTTGCCTCAGTTTCTTTGTCAAGCCATAGGCTTAAAGGTTAGGGAGGAGAGTGGAGTTAATCCATTAAATTATTGGGTTGTGTTATTTGAATTAGGGGTCCCGTGTGGTTGAGAGCTTTATTGCCTATGGGACATATAGTTTCTGCTCATCAGTGTTGAAAAGATAGATTGGGGTCTAGTGGGTGTAGCGTCGTAGAAACAGTGTGGGGGCGTTTTCATTGTCAAACGCGGCGATTGCGTTCAAGGATAGTGTGTACCGTCAATTTGTAGACTGTGGATTCCAAGTAAATTGCCAAAGGAGCACCAAATGGAATTGCCTTTCTCTACTAATCTCTCTTGACCTCTTATCCTGTGATGATATCCAAATCTCCAGAGTTTCATATAGCCTGAGAATGATTAGTGTTTGCATTGAAGAACATTGAATCTGAGTTTTTAATTTTGCGTCAATAATTCATGGCAGTGCGAATAATTTTTTTTTTTTTTTGTCAACGAAACCCATGTATTCATTAAGCCGGACCAAACAAGCTAGCGTCGTGAGCCAACCAATTTGGAACCGTAGTGTCTACATATGAGAAAACCATTCCTCGTGCGAATAATTAGAGATATTATTTCGTAAAACATGACTATCGAAAATAATTTAGTAATGTTCATGATAACTAGAGATGTTCATGATATCTTGCTTGATAGGTTCTATATTTTATACTCGATAAGTTATCGTCAGACTTTCAACTTAATAAGTCGAATGCAATATTGTTGTGAAGATGATTTCGTAACTCCAGTCTTTAAAAATCAATAAAAAGGCGCTTTAAAATAATTTAGCACCGTGTTTGTCCAACTTCTGTAACGAAAAAAAAAAAGAGAAATCTTCTGTAACGTAGCAAGTTGGAATAGTTCCGTTTAATCTTTCTTTTTTTTTTGTTAAAGGAATAGTTCCGTAATCTTTGTTTGTCCATAACGAAAGGAAACAAACAAGTCAACAAATATTTATTATACCATTTCCATTTTCTTCATGACTAAGCAAAAACCGAATCATCAATCCAATTCTGAATATCGTTGACAACGAACAAAAGACAATGAATCCTGAAAATTGCTTGAAAAGTGCTTGAATTTTGTTAAGACAGTGGGAATAATGAATTGTAAGTTTATTTGCTCACTTTCTTTCTTTTTTGGTAATGAAGCAACGCGGAAAAAGTTGAAAACGACGACGCGTAGACATGAGATCACTTGATTGACTGACCAATACGCCGCCAAGGTAGACTTATCGTCCTATGTATATAAAAAAACTTGTCTTTCCATTATCCCAAAACATAACATCATCATCCACTCAAAATATCACAAATACAAGCAAATCGGATCTCCCACAATACAAGATCGAAGTCAATTCGCTTAAAATCTCCGAGGAATCAATCAGAGTTCCAAACCAATGGCTCAGAACCAACAACCAATTTTTCAGGCCAAGCCACCAGGTACTAATAACATCTTTAGCCTAATGATTCTGTTCTTCATCTCCTCTTCTGCAAACGATTTTGATTTTGATTTTGATTCAAATTTCTCAACTCTTGTCTCTCTTTTGCAGAACATTTCGTGCAGATACCAATCAACATCGAGCGTGATTCAACCACACTCATAAACCAAACCGGAAACAGGAAACCAAACCACTGGCCAACGATTATCATCTCAATCGTCTTCGTCATCGTAGGTCAGTCCGTAGCCAGACTCCTCGAAAACTTCTACTACGACCAAACCAATCGAAGCGACTACGACGAGAACCGTCAAAACGACGGCGTTTGGACTCAGTCTCTCCTCCAAACCGTCGGATTCCCTCTCCTCCTCCTCCCTTTCATCATCCTCACCAAGAAACACAACCGACAACAACCTCCGATCACTTCCGATCAATTCCACTACAAATCCCTCGCCATAATCTACCTCTGCATCGGAATTCTCCTCTCCGTTCAAGGAAGACTCTCCGCGATGGGGAGGCTCGAGATTCCATTTGGGGTCTTCACTCTGATCTACACAACGCAGCTCTTCTTCACCCCGATATTTGCCCGTTTATTCAACAAAACAAAATTCAATCGATGGATGGTCATCTCCTTGATTTTGGCAATCGTCACCGGAGCTCTCACTTTTTCTTCCGGATTCGGCGGCGAGCCAGACGAAGCGGAGGAGAATTACGCAAGAGGCTCATGGGCGGCTCTGTTCTCCGGGATCTGCTTCTCCCTCCTCCTCTGTAACATCCAAAACGTCTTGGACAATTACATCTTCAAACGCACCGAATCGACCACCAGAAAACCAAGCTTCGCCTCCGTTTTCGAGATCCTTATCTTCTCCTCCCTCGCCGCTACAGTCATCTCCGCCGTGGGTCTGCTGATCGCCGGGGAGCAACACGATCTGAAGAGAGAAATGAATGGATTCTCCAAGGGGAAAGGCTCGTACGTGATGGCTATGGTGGGTCAAGCCGTTTCGTGGCAGGTCTACTGGGTCGGCATCGTGGGGCTCGTCTTCTCCGTCTCGAGCGTGTTGTCGCACGTGATCAGCGTCCTCACGTGGCCGATCGTGTCGGTGCTTGTGGTCATCTTCTTCAACTTCATGGACAATGAGTTCGATGTCTTCAAAGGCGTCGCCTTGATCACTGCCGCGCTAAGCGCCGCCGCTTATTTCTATAGGCTTCACAAAGAGAATCGTGACAGTACGAATTAAGTTTTCTCTACATTCTTTTATAATTTTTTGTGAATTAATTCGTATATTTTAGTTGTTTATCTGTGTATTGAGTGTAACTGTGTAAAAGTGTGTGTAACAGCTTCGTCGCTACTTATTGATGTAAATTTATTTTTAAATTTGATGTTTTTACAATGAAGTGTTTGCAAGTGTCAAATTTGTGTCTTCTTCACGAGATTGGTGGAATAACCCAATAGTCTTCTTTGATGCTAACGATTCTTTACTTAAAAACACTTTTTGGTCATGAAGCTACACGGAAAGGTTGAAACTTATATAAACGCACAAGTATGGCCTTACTTAGTTGACTACAACACTGTCGTGTGACCTCTCTTTAAACAAACAACATACATTAGATTTTCCCAAGAGTTATCCAAACATTTTGGATCTCTGAATATTGGGAAGTATCATATAGCACCAGATCTGTGTCAAATTATTTACAATCTCCGACATTAGTTCTCCAAGCTCAGTCACAGCTATCTGAAACCGTGGCCAAGAATCACCAGCCACAATGTGATCTAGCCAAATATATCGACCACGCTTATCAACTAAATGTTATTTTATATTCAAAATGGAAGTTTTGTAATGAAATGCGTGGGAGTGTGTATGCATGTTAAAATGAAACAACCTAATGAAAGATGCCTTTTCCCGTTATAGATCAAACTCAAAAGTTCCGACCTTAAACTGTTGAGAGAGAAAAGTTCCAATTTTTACAACTTTTTTTTTTTTTGTTGCTCCTGTTTTCTATACACAAAAGTTTCTGACGAGGCCTCTTTAGTGAGCATCTGTTGTGTCTTCTTCACCAGTATTTTTGTATTCTGGTTTAAGCTCGTAGCTTCTCGCATGGACATTGTACACACAAAGCTCTCGCAGTATTCCTTTCAAGAATCGCTGGAGAGAAAAAGATTCAATCAAAACGTTGAAAAGTTGTGGATATGAGTCTTAAGAAGAGAGCATATACCTCTGGTTGGTTGGTTTCATGAAAAAGCTGTTTCAGTGTCCATTTCGGTTGTCTCTCAAATAGCTCCAGTATCTTCACTTCCACCTTACCACGACCGCTTCTAGTCCTCCTTTTAAGCTTCACTGAAGCAGTCTTCTTCTTTACCTGGTTTCATGGAGGAACAGTGTTAATAGAGTGAACCATCACATAACAGAACCAAAATCTCTGGAAATCAAAGAGAAAGAGAAGCAAAATATTACCATCACAGGCTTGGGGATCAAGTGTAATCCACGGCAATTCTCAAGAGCCTTTTTAGGTAATTTCAAAGAGAAAGAAGTTTGATCTAATTAGCTCTTAAAATGGCAAAAAAGAAAGACTGTGATTTTTCCAGAAAAGGGAAACGTGAAACTGAACAACCAACCTGTGTGTGTCTAGCTTCAGCCACATGTTTTCTGTTCCTCTCTTGACAAAGCTTTCCGTATTCTTCAATGCCACCATGTGGTCTCATTTCGAGTTTATCTGTTACCGTTCCTTCCACAGCAACGTCACCTAATACCATATTCAGAAAGATATGAGATGAAAATTCATGTGTCTGATAAAAACAATACATAAACCAAAATCAAAGACCAGACCTTGATTTGCTTCAGAGAAGATACTCATTGGACCACGAAAGTCTTTGGATTTGTTTACAGCATAGAGCTTCGAAACGTTCCATAACTCAGCACCAAGGATCTCCATAGTCAGCTAAAAGTAAAACAGACCACCAAAAACCAAGAAACCCAACACATTCAAGAATAGATATAAGCTCATGAGGAATTTAGGTTTTACATCAACGAATTGTGCAATTTTCCTCTAGAAATCCAAATCTGATTCCGTTTTCAACTGCGATTCCCAAATTCACTCTGACCTCACCTAAAAAAAAGATAAGGAAGAGTGGAGGATGCGTTGAATTTACTACCTCAGGCGAAAAATCGGGACGGAGGAGGTTGACGGAGTCAGTATACTTCGCCACGGGAACAAGATCTGAAGAAAGGTCGCGCCATGCCTTGACGACTCTTGGTGGACACTTCATTAGCCAAACCATTTGGTCGGCTTTTTCCGTTTCTAGTTCATCAACGTTCCTGCGATCGTCTTCCAGCGCTAATTCGATCAATCTTTCTTTCCCTTTCGCAAAAGTCTTCTCTTCTTCTTGAAGTTTCTTTCTCTGGATCTTCTGCATTTCCGATTTTCCCATTGTTTGTTTCTCTTCTGCGAAAGCGGGAAAACAGAGAGAGAGAGAGGCCATAGTACCTTTATACCCGACCCGTCTGTTGACTGATACGGCCGAGGCCCAATAAGTCCTTATAATGCTGGGCCCATTTTATTTAACACAAGAAATAACTAATTTCGTGAGAAAAAGAAAATCTCATTTTATGGTGCGAAAAGAGAATATCATTTTTTAAGTGAGGAAAATATAAAAAATAAATCTAAGGGACTAATCTTTATATTTTGCGTCCATAATTTTGGTAATACTTTTCTTATATGATTGTTACACACAAAAGAAAAAAAAATAAAAAATTTCATCAATTCTAAGGGATATCAACCTTCATATGGTAATTCTTTTTGTGCTTTTTAGAAAAAATATTTGATAAACAGAATGTCATATCAGTCATAATCGAATTAGGTATACAGATGTCGTGGGGATGCATCAAAAACCTACGTTTTTAAAATATCTATGGGATTTTAAACTTTGACCATTGACGTTTACTATGTTTCTTGACCCATTTCAACTTTTTTATTTCCAACATAATTAACAAGTTATTCTCCACAGTCTCTAATAGTTTTAATTACTTCCATTTTCTAACTTTTACTAACCTCTTTTAATGGTACTAATTGAATAGCATTGGAATACTTCTAAAACGAAAACATGCTCATAACATAGTTAGAAAAAAATACTTAAACTTGTAGTACTAATCTGCAAGTTTTCAGCTGAACTGATAGATAATCGGTAACTATAAAAACTGATGACATATTAATTAGCTCAATTTTGAAATGGAAGATTTGGCTGAATTGTACAATTTGTCGACATAAACTTCAAATTGAACTTAATATTTTATAGTTACCAATTAAAGCATAGGCTAACCCAAACTGTAAGAGGCTGCATTAGTGAAAGTGTGAAACAAAAGGTGAGGCAGGTTAACCATTTAACAGATGAGATTGTTTTCTACTAGCCATTTCAACAAAATGAATCTTAGCTGAAATAATACAACTGAAAGTGAGAGACTGCGAGAAGAAATCACATGTCGCGAGTCAGACACACTACAGTATTTGTGACACTTCAATCTTTTCCTCTGTCACCTTTAGATGTCCTAAATCAAGCAATCTATAACTATAATAATTATCATGATAATGATCGTATAAAAATTCCATCAAATGCTTTAACAAATAATATTCCATCAAAAGCTTTAAAAAAGAAAATTCCATCAAATGCATAAAACAATATAAGTAAAGAGCAAAATAAGTTGGGAAATCTTGAAAATGAAGAATTGTACCGTGTCAGGTACAATATAACTAAAATGTAGACAAACTTGAGAGTTTGTCAAGCTAATTTCATTTTACGATTATTTCTGTACCTCTAAAACAATGTTATTCTACGCTAAATGCAGCTATCACAGTCCTGTCATGTTATCAGCGGCAACAACAACATGACACAACTCACAATAAACACAAAAAGAAGCAGCATTCACCTTAAAAGGGAGGTTGCTATACTTCGATCGACCAATCTACTAACTTGAAATTAAGAATATAAAACATATGTGCATATGAAAATGATGAGGTTACTCTACAACCAAATGATACAACCATGCAAGTTATGTAGAGAAGTGGTTAGTAGACTTGAATGCCCTAAATTACTCCATTTACGTTCATCTACAACAACAATTAATACTTCACATGTCATGTATTCTTCACAATAATTAACTCTAACGTCCGATCTTCCACAATAAGTCGGCATCTACATGTGAGAACGACAACTTGTAACTATTGTCGATTATAGATAAGCGAGCCAGCCAACAAAATTTCTTCAACGATTAGTATTTATTCGATTGCAAGAAGGAACTTAGCTTAATTTGTTTCAGGTAACCGCTTCTCATGCATCGACTTTGACACTGAAGCTCATTTAAGGATTTACTTAAATTGATTAACACTCAAATTAAGTTTTAATATTGCATGAATAAATGTAAAAGTATCAAATGGTTTCTATACTGTTTTACTCTGCGGATGTTGGATTGGGTAGCATAAAAGTTTTACTTTTACATAAATAGATTTGAAATTGTTTGCTCAATTGAACACGAAACCTAGTTAAGTCCTGTTTAGATCCGGCAAGCAAACGGATAAACTGGGAAAAAGCAGCTTCGAGTTCAACACCAGCCAGAAAGCTAATTCACTATCAAACCCAACCCTATTTTATACTACCAGTTTTTTTTAAATAAATAAATTTAGACATTTATTAAAAAAATCGTTGAAAAAGAAAAAACCAAAGAGTTATGTCGATGGCATTGGGAAGACCAAAAATTAAAAGAACAAGCAGATTATCAAAGTTGAAACTCTTGACATTAACTTCATAAATAATCTCTCGTTTCTCCCCCAGAAGGAAAAAAATAGATAAAATAATATCTCATTTATATCTAAAAGAACGTACGATGTGCATGTTAATCAGTACTCACAAGTCACAAACCCTAGCTAGGTACGAAAGTAACCATATAGTCCGACAACAACAAAAACCCTCAAATTAATCATCTCTAGCTAATAATTATAATTAAATATCACAAAGGTTTTAAAATTTTCAAATGTTTCAATCTCATGACCTAGGAGTTGCGAAGAAAGACGTACCGCCGGCGACAAAGGCGTTGAACGGAGCCGCTGCCGCCGCTGTGTATAGCGACGAAGGGTCAACCGATCCGTTATTAGTATTACCGGCAGATACGACGGTTGTAGTGGCGGCTGAAGCAGTGGAGGCCAAGAGGCTAAGCTGGTGTTGAGAGGAATCCGTGGCGAGGCTTGAGCTGTAACGGTGATGGTTGTCATCTGATGGACCTTGGTCGTAGAGAATGCCTTTGAACACGTGCCCTCCGATGCTCACAGCTGTTTGATATGCATACTCTTCTTCTTCATCGTCGATTGAGCTGACTCTCATACACCGGAAAACCGCCGGTGAACTTATTTCTGGCGGTAAGTGGCTTGCTTCTAACCCTAATTTCATTTTAAATAAAGAATTATTACAAAATCAAAACAAAACCTATATATATTAAAAAACAGTTTTGGTTCCTGAATCAGATAATCGAATACTTTTTGTAAACAAAACCAAACCTTTGTTTAATTTGACATTAATCCTTGGAAAAAAAAAACCTAAACCGTTTAGTTTTTTTTTTTTTTTTAAAGGTTTTGACCTTTCTGTCATAATAATTGGTTCAAATATAGTCTCATGAAATCGATAAAACCCTTTATGTCGTCAGGTTTACCGAAGAACAGTGACTGGAAATATAATCATCATCAAAATCAAAGAGCATAAGAAAAAATTGCAAGATCCGGTGGACATATCCATCCATCCACTCTCAAAAAATATTAGACAAAAACATTCATACTCGGATCCTTTCATGACCCAAAAAAAAGTTTAGATCTTTAAAAATCTTCCACTAAATATCGATCGATCAATTTAGGTTACTGATTAAAAACTCATTTTACCTGAAGAGCTAGCATTAACCACACGGGTGCAGGCAAGAGCCGAGCCACCACCATTTGCATCGTCTTCTCTATCATCATCGTCACCACCGGCTGAGCTAGCCTCTCTTATCCGCTTAGCTGGCACAGTAGCTAGTTGAGCCTGTCTCTCACGGCGTCTAGCAGCCGGGACCCACGTGCTCTTCACGTGGGTTTGACAATCAAATCCTCGGCTCTTACAACAAGTACGGCATCTCATATGAGGACAATCTTTCTTGGCTTGATTCCCACAGTCTTGGCAATTCATGTTTCCTTGCCTCGTTACCGTAAACCCTCCCGTAGAGGATCTCACCGGCTCATGATCGGAGACGACGTTGAAGTACAGACCCCGATTACTACTCCGGTTATTGTTATTGCTGCCACCACTTGGGACCATACCAAAGGAGTAGAGATTTGTTGGAGGAGCCACAGGATTTTGTTGTTGTTGTTGTTGCTGTTGGAAATATTGAGGTGGCCAAATCTCAAAACCCTTGTTGTTGTTGTAGATCTCGTCTTTGTATAGATAAAGATAGTTATTGCTCTTGTCTTCATTATGATCCTTGTCTTGATGATGATGATCTTGTTTGTTGTTATCTCTCCCACCTAGATAGAACAATCCAGCCATTTTTTCTACCTCCACATCACAAACACACACCAAGGAAAGAGAGAATTTATGAAACTGTTGTGGGCTTTTTTAAAAAATTAATTTTGGGGATTCGAGTCTTCCTTTTTTTTTTTTTTTTTTGCTCTCTAGCTAGCTCTTTAATTTCTAGAGCTGGAGATGTGTTTTTGAAAGGAGCAGATTTGGGAGCAGATGAGAGAGTAATGATGGTGTGGAAATTTAAGAAACTATACTGCAAAAGCCGCCAAGGTTTATCTCTTCTCTTCAAATCATTTAAGACACTGATTAATTTATATCTCTGTCTCTCTCATCAAGAACTCGAGCAATTTACTGCTACTGCTGGTTTTCTCTGGGGAGAGAGAGAGAGAGAGAGAGAGAGAGAGAGAGAGAGAGAGTGTGAGTAAAGGGATGGAGAGTACTATGAAGATCTTCTTCTATGGGGCACTTTCTCTACAGTTGTCTTCCAGTTTCAGTGAATCCACATCACAATAAATATCACACAATACATATACAATATATATTATAGAATAATATAACTGTATAACAGGTTTTTGAGTCCAAATTAGGAATATAACATGTATGAGAAGATAATAATTTTTTTTATGTGACTGTATAACAGATTTTTTATTAGAAGTTAGAACAACGGAAAAAAATATATAACAGAAATTAGCTCACAATTAGATATATAACATTCAATCACATCGGTGAAAGTTAGCCACTGACATCATTTCACGATTGAATGTTAAATAACCCATATGTTTTTTTCTTTTCTTTGTAATCCAGCAATATTCTTATACTGAGAACTTTAGTTAATGTTGTTCATGAGCTTATCAGAAATATAATGCAAGCATAGTCAGTATAATTACGTACTATATAACGATTTTCATAATTAAAACTTAGATGAGTGCTATAAAATGCGGTGAATCAAAGTAATTATACAAATGTGTATATTTCTAATGGATTGTTGCTTGACAGCAAACCCTATATATAGTCTAAACAGGTTTTAGGTCACGAGTAATAATTATCAACCAACAGATGGATAGGATCCTCTTCGTTCTCCAACCAAGGTTTTAGCTTTTAGGGATATAAAAATCGTAAAATTGAATAAGTAAGATTCATTATAGTTAGTTAAATCCGTGAGTTTATTGATTCGTATAGCTAAGTAATCACAGGCCATATAGTCTATAAACTATAGGAGAAAAAATGTTAGACACCTTTTAATTGGCGTGAGAGTGAGACCAAACAAGCAAATCCACTCCGGGTACTTTGATCACGTGGAACTGCGTGATTTAGCGGCGCAATTTAATGTTAATTAGTAATTTACCGCCATCTGAATAGTTAAATTAAAGCCTATATAGTTATACTTTAGTCTTGCGTCAAAGGTCAATACTTAAATAACTCCAAAATCTGGTATCTGACCCCAAAAACTGAATTGTTTATGTATTCATGGATACTAATTTGTAAGGTAGCCAAAATTTGTAACTTTATATATATGTAAAATTATTTTAGTGGAAAAGTCGTAAGTAAATGAATATTATTATCAGAAAAATACTGCATTGTTTATTTAATAGGCTACTTATTTACGATTTTGTCACCATCATTACTTATTTACGATTTTGTCACCATCATTTTGTGAATAAGTCACCATACTTTTCTATCTAACACATTAGTCTTATAAACAAAAATTAGGGTGTGTGGACGTTCTCTGACTTTTTTTCGTTTCAAATTTATTGCAATTATAAAAATTAGTCGAGATGGAGTATATAAAAGTAACATTTTAAATTAAAATTGTACTAATTTGGTCGTAACTAGACTTTTCTATTTATTATATAAAATAACATTAAAATAGTAGTATTTCAATAATTACATTTTTAAAAATACTATTTAATTTTCACATAAAAACAGTATTATTTGTGTATCTCGATATTTTTGGGTTAAGATTTGTAATTAATCAAACATTGCACCAAGTTATACTTACAAATACGATTTTGTTTTTTTAAACCGAACTTTTATTATTGAGAGAACCTAAACAAGCTATGACTTGAAGTCATACAGTTTTTAAAAGACAATACAAAGATAAGGATGCATTAAAGCATCAGATACATGCAATGAAATCTTCCGCTTCGATTGAGTTTATAGGCTAGGAAGATGGTGTGAGCTAGCCACTCCCTCCTCTTCCATGGCCTCGGTTTCCTCGACCGCCTCCTTTGACGTGCCAAACACTCTCCTGAGCTTTAACTGAAGGTTACAAATGCAAATTTAATTTTTACTTAAACGGTTGTGTTAATGTACATATATATCGGCAGTGATGTATTTGTATATATATGAAGGGTAGCGATAAAAACCAGATTCATGACTATACTGTTTGATTTAATAGGTTGATGTAAATTGGCATGTTTAGAGCATCTCCAACCCCATGCTAAATTTAGCATATATGCTATTTTACCA